>JAVXUL010000021.1:6149368-6171858 GCA_035590515.1 Trichilia minutiflora | reverse complement strand
AATTTTTAAAACGAACGGTACACGTGGCGCCCCCAATGGGCGCCACGTGTAGTTCCGATGGTTCGGTCCAGCGGGCTTTGGACCGAACCATCGTGCTTTCCCCATCAAATTTCATCCAATTTCTTCCATTTTTGAATATTTTGCAGTAAAAAAATTTCTTACACAATGCAAAAATAACAAAAAAATTAAATTATATATACCTTAATGAGATAATATACAAGATCTTTAAATTTGTAGTGTGGAACCTTGGTGGGTTTTTGAATTTAAGGGTAAATTTGTGTGTGGCCGTCGGAGCAGAGCATGTTAGGAGGTGGGAATGTTGGGTTGGGGTGAAATAAAGTAATTTTTAGGATGTGAAAAAATGAAATTAAGAGTATTTTTATAATTTTATTTTTGATTTTAGGGATATTTTTGTTATTAAACAGTAAACATGACTATTTTTAATTAAAAATTATCACTTGTATATTTTTGAATTCCGATTTTACTTATTGCTATTTTTGGTTAAATCCCTATTTGTAACTATCAGAAAAGAAGACTCAAAGGCAGTGTTTTTCGAAGTGCTAACTGCCATTGCCTTTTAACTCTATTTTCAACGTCATCATTACTGCCTATATTTCACACAATCTCTTTTGAAACAATCGGACGACAATCAGAATTACTTGTACAATTACTTCTAAGGCATTCAGATACGCCCCCACTTCTTGTTTGTGCTAAGGTTCTTGAATCTTGTGGTGCTTGCTATGTGTACTTCGCTTTATGTATTTATTTATGTATTTGTGTTTCAAATTTTTGCTGGAGCACGGGGTTTATTCAAGTTAACATGTTTTTCCTTTCTGGGTGTTTAGAGTTCTCTAAATTAATGTTCTTTTACCGAACTTCTGGATGTTTATTGAATCTGAAACCTGTTTGTAATTTGCTTGGTAATTTGAGTAGATAGGGTCTTGTTAAGTGAATAAAAAATGCTTATTGAATTCAAGCATTTTTGTTAATGAATTTTTGTTTTGAGAAAATGGGTTCTTGTTTAATGTATATACGGATAGTTTTCTTGAATTTGAAGATTGCTTAATCTTGAGTCTTTTTTAGAAAACAGGAGGATGTTTATTTTATGTTTGGAATTCTTTTATTGAATTTGAAGGTTGTTCATTGTTGGGTCTGCAGTTCTTGAAAAAGTTGAAGTTCTAGTTTTATTTATTGATTGGATATTCATCACGAATTGGAAGTATTTTCCTTCCTACGTTTGAGCTTTTTGTGCAGTTGTGCTTTGATTAAACGATCATTTGGTTTTAGCTGAGAAAGGAGAAGTTTATTATTTGGATTTTGATGAAATTGAAGGACTCTTTAACTCTTGGATTTGTAGTGTTCTAAAGGTTGGATCTTCTTTGATTGAGATATGAATCGAAGGTTGCGGCAGAAAGTGTCCCACTCTAAGGATAAAAGGAAGGCAGTTATAGGAAGTAATTCAGAGCTGGATGGTGGGTGCCTGAATTTGCCTGCAGTTTCTGAGGTTGACTGGACAAGATTGCCTGATGATACAGTCATTCAACTCTTTTCATATCTGAATTGTCGGGACCGAGCTAACTTGTCCTCAACATGTCAAGCATATAGGCGGTTAGCTTCCTCCCCTTGTTTATGGGGCTCACTGGACCTCCGTTCCCACAAATTTGATGCCGTGGCAGCAGAGTCACTTGCCCATCGATGCACTAATATTCAAACTCTTCGGTTTCGTGGAGCAGAATCAGCAGATGCTGTAATTAGTCTTCAAGCAAGGAGGCTTCGTGAAATTAGTGGTGATTTCTGTCAGGATATTACAGATGCTACACTTTCGGTGATAGCAGCTAGGCATGAGCTACTTGAGAGTATTCATCTTGGGCCAGAGGCATGTGAAAGGATCAGTAGTGATGCCATCAAAGCAATTGCTTATTGCTGCCCCAAGTTGCATAGGCTTTGGCTATCAGGTGTACGAGAAGTCAATGGAGATGCCATAAATGCTCTGGCTAAGTATTGTGGGCAGTTGGTGGAGGTTGGGTTCATTGTATCAGGAGGTGTCGATGAAGTAGCAATAGGAAACTTAACTTCTGTACGATTTTTGTCAGTAGCAGGAACAAAAAAACTGAAATGGAGTTCTGTTGCACTAGTATGGAGTAAACTGCCGAGCTTGGTGGGGTTAGATGTTTCAAGAACTGATATAACTTTGAGTTCTGTCACGAGATTGTTGTCATCTTCTCAAAACTTGAAAGTTCTAATTGCTTTGAATTGTCCAGTTTTTGAAGCTGAAGCTGATAATAACACAATATATAATCATAAGGGTAAAATTTTGCTTTCTTTTGTTGGTGAAATTTTCAAGGGAGTAGCCACTTTATTTGCTGACACCACTGAAAGTGATAATGATGTGTTCAAAAATTGGAGGAAATCAAACAACTGGGATAGAGCTCTGGATGAGACAGTGAGTTGGATTGAGCGGGTTCTCTCTCATTTACTTTTGCGTATCGCAGAGAACAACCCAAAGGAGTTTGATGATTTCTGGCTTAAGCAAGGGGCAGCATTATTGCTCAGTTTAATGCAAAGCTCACAAGAGGAAGTTCAGGAAAGAGCAGCCTGTGCAGTAGCTACTTTTGTTGTCATTGATGATGAAAATGCCACTGTTGATTGTAGAAGGGCTGAGGCAATTTTGCAATATGGTGGAATACGATTGCTTTTGGATCTTGCAAGATCTTGTCAAGAGGGTCTTCAGTCTGAAGTGGCAAAAGTATGGACAACCTTTATTAAAAATTTAATCCTGTTAGTTGTTGATCTTTCATTACCCTAATTTCTTCAAAACTTTGAGCCAATATCTGGAATTCTGAAAGCAATCATTTTAAAGACGGTTTCTTACTGATATAGATGTCAATTTTTGTAATTTTCATTTAATTTTGAATTTGCTCCTGAGATGATCTTCAGCCCATGAATTTGACTTTTGTTTTGAAGTTGTAGATTTTATATGACTCATTGGTACACTTGCAGGCTATAGCAAATCTATCTGTTGATTCAAAAGTCGCAAAAGCCGTTGCTGAAATTGGAGGAATCAGTATTCTTGCTGACTTGGCAAGATCAACGAACAGGTTGGTTGCTGAAGAGGCTGCTGGAGGGCTATGGAATCTCTCTGTTGGAGAAGACCATAAGGTTGTGAAAAATGAAACACATCAGTGTACATCTTAACCTTTATATTTTTTTCTTTTGTTTTGGTACCTAGCTCTTCCAGAGAAAGATTAGAAAGATCTATCAAAGTGGGAAGAAATCTGTGTACTCATCCTTTAAAATTTGCGTTTTGTTGATGAATATTCTTTTCAGGGTGCCATCGTGAAGGCAGGTGGGGTAAAAGCTTTGGTTGATCTCATTTTTAAATGGCCATCTAGCAGTGATGGAGTTCTTGTATGTATTTTCCACATAATAACCTTTTTGGTTGGGTTTCTCTTCCCATATGTTACTGTAACATACAAATGGTAACTGTGAGTTGATCTTTACATGCTTTATGTCAGGAACGTGCTGCTGGGGCACTGGCAAATTTGGCTGCTGATGATAAATGCAGCCTTGAGGTGGCTGAGGCAGGTGGCGTTCATGCTTTGGTGATGCTTGCTCGGTCCTGCAAGTTTGAAGGGGTTCAAGAACAGGTATTTTTAGTTCTAACTTTTAATATACTTTATGTTCAGAAGAACAAAAATTATTTTAAGATTAAAAGATTGCTGTCCTTTTAATGCTCATACCGATGATCATCCCACTGACTTCACTCTCTTTGGGTATTTTCAATTGTGAAAACATTCTTATTGAATTATTTCCAATTTTTTTTATTTTGTGCTGTCTTTTTATACCATAACCAGAGTTGCAAAGGTTAATTACTTGATTGCAGAGGCTTTTTGCCTTTTATACTATAGCAAACAGTGGACTTGTCTATGGCGTGGAGTTTTCTTTATTCACGCTACTTAATCCCTCCAATATTACTTGAAGATACTAGATGGGAAGCCTCAGGTAGAATTATGGTTTCCCAAGAAGTGACAGTCCCTCATTATGTTGTCTTCTGCATCAATTGCCTTCTTATGTATTTCAAGTTGTGGCCAGTGCAATTTTGTGGAAATGCTTTCTTTGTGAGAGCATGTAAAGAATTCTGTGTTTGCACAAAATGGGTCCATATTCATTATTTGAGAGTTTTCTCTGTTCATAAATCATGACTTGACCTGATGTAAAGTGGGTTCCAAACTATGTTATCAGTCATTGTAAAAGGAGTTGTCCATTATTGAAGAACTCAAGTGATACATTCTATTGTTATCAATGATGTGCTCTGTGATTGGTGTTATGCTAACAAATCAGTGTTGCTTTCACTCTTGAACAGGCTGCTCGTGCGTTGGCTAATTTGGCTGCTCATGGAGATAGCAACAACAATAATGCTGCTGTTGGCCAAGAGAAAGGCGCGCTCGAAGCATTGGTGCAACTTACTTGTTCACAACATGAAGGTGTAAGGTATTCTACTTGCTTCTTGGTTACTCAGGTGATTGAGTGATATTTTCTTTAGTTTTTCGGTTACTAGTTAATCTTCTTCATTGTGAATAGCCAACTGAAACTGTAATATCGCTTCAATATTTGGCTTTTTTGGTAATAATGATCATTTTATGTTCACATACTTCTACCGTCTTAATTTGTGAGTCTACTTCTATATAATACAACAGACAGGAAGCTGCTGGTGCTTTGTGGAATTTATCATTTGATGACAAAAATCGAGAAGCAATTGCAGCAGCTGGTGGAGTTGAGGCCTTGGTATGGCATCGGAATTGCAAAATTATTCTTCTTTTATCCTTTCAAGCATTTTAGTTTTCCCTTCTTTTGCAGTGGACACATCAAACTAAAACTAATAAAATTTTCTGTGTTATACAAAAATTCTTCTTGACCCAGTCATACTGTATACTTTAATTTGCTCGTGTTTTAATAAGCAGCATGCCCTGAATAATTCCCTTGTAGTTAAACTTTCTGGGACATTGATCCCATGACAAATTTATCATGGTTGAGAAGATGTGGGACATTCAGGTAGTGACATATGGTGATCCTTGCTCTCACCCTAACCCTCTTGACCTTTTCTTTGCAATTGGTTTAAAGAGCTCCTAAGTTGACACTTGTTTAAGATATTACTGTCCATCCAGATGGTGCCTGCCAATGAGCAAATGCTAGCGTGATTCAGGATAGTTTACTGTTTCTTCTACAACTGTCCAATAGAAGTTAAGTTCCACTGAGCTTGGATCCTGTTTTTGAGCATGGGCAGAGACCTGCTTTGTTGAGCTGAAAAGTACTTGAATATATTAGAAATGAGTTAATTTAATAAAATTACATGATAAAACAAAAGGAAACGGAAAGTGTAGAATAGGAGGATAGAACAGGGCCTTTTCATTTAGATGGTGTAGGTTCATTTTGGTTCAATTCATTCCTCTTCAAAATTCTGCACAGGGTTGATAATAAATATAAAGAGTCAATGAATGACTTCTTTTTAGAAAGCTTTGTGAGAATGGTTTTTAGATCTCATGACAAATAATGTTTAGGAATTGATAACTTTGCTTAAATGAAATGTGGATTTATTAGGAAAATTGTTATAGAAATCTCCTCTAGAAACAACTCGTTGACATTGGTTTTTACAGTTGTTAGGTTTAGGGCATTTAAAATGATGGGTGTCTAGAATGTGGTGTTAAGAGTTCTGAATATGACCTACTTTAAGTTATCCAAACCATTATCAGACTTATAGTTTATGTAAGAGTTTATTTTTTCCTAATCTGAATGGAAAACGTGAGAATTTTTCACTGGTCTTATGATTTAATTAAGTTTTAAATATCGAAATTATGCCTATTCAATTACTATATTTCCTATCATATAAAAAACTAATAAATTTTTTGTCCTTTGTACAACGGATTATCTATTAAAAAGATTTGTCATTAGATTAAAAACAAAATCACATTTCATGCTGTCAGACTTGGGAATATTATGACAAACCTAATAACTTATTTTTTTATACAAATAATTATCTACAATAAAATTTATCATCAAATTAATAATTAAATCACATTTCATACTGGTGACTTGGGAATACATTTATATAAAATATTTATTTATATATATGATTTTGTTTTTCATAAATTATTAAGTCAAAATAATCAAAACTATATCTTTTTATGTTATTCAATCAATTTTTGTCTTTTTAACTTGAAAATATGAACATGTAAAACACTTTAAAGGGCATACATGTCAAATTATTATTTTCCAAATGATTTTGTGAAAAAAAAAACTTATTAATTTTAATTTGAAGTTAAAAAAGAAAAACGAACATATTATTTATACATTTGTGTATAGGTATATTCAATCTTCCACCAAATTCAAAGTAATTGAGACTTCATACAAAAAAACAAATGTACTTCAATCTTGAAGAATCTCCTCCTCAAGTTTTTGCTTTGTTTTCTTTCAATTGTTTTCTATTATTTTGGGAGGGATAGATGTATCGGAGAGACAGCTCTTTCTGTGCTATTTCCTTATTCTTAAACCCAACAAGCTAACATGATATATCTATTAAAAGCTGGGGAGTTTCACCTTCATCCTCTATAGGTTAGAACTTACATTTTTGAATAGAGGGAAGTAAGAAAATTCTTTTCTCTTCTTTCATTGTTTAGATAATGTTTATTATTTTCCAAACAGCTCCAATAATTTTGAAAGCTAAAGCTTCTTGTTTCTTTACAGCTCATTACTTGTGATGGCTGAGTTAGGACATGTAGACTTGCCATTTACTTTCTGTCGTAATTGATGTGTTATGTGTTTGAGTGAGGCAGAAAGCATTTATCATTCATATCTTCATTACTCTTATCTTATTAAAGTTTTTGTACAATTTCTTCGAGGTAGTAACGGGTATAACCATTCATCAATGAGTGTTTGCCACATATTCTATTAAACGAGAATCAATTGAAGGAAAGCACTGGACTAACGAAAATGGACCTCAGACATAATTATAATTTTTACACTCAGATATTGTTTTATATTACCTTCTAACAATTTTAAACAATTATTTCGCGGCCATGATGTATGCAATCTCTAGGTTTTTCAAGTATTGGTCTGGTTTTGGTTTTCTAGGTTGCTCTTGCAAATTCTTGCTCGGATTCCTCTCAAGGTCTTCAAGAAAGGGCAGCAGGTGCTCTCTGGGGATTATCGGTATCAGAAGCTAACAGGTATTCGGTTATAAATTTGCACAAATTTCAGCCTTATGCCTCGACATTTGTAGAACAACTTTTTGGCGAACCTTTCAAATTCTTTACTTTTGATTGATAATTACATACTTCATCAATATAATTTGTATATTATGGTTTCTTTGTCAGCATATGCTAATATGTTTCAGAAAAATAAAGGGTTATGCGTCTACCAGTTATTCTACTTTACTGATCTGTTATATCTGTTTCTTTTTCTGATTTAGCGTTGCTATTGGACGAGAAGGTGGTGTGGTTCCCCTTATTGCATTGGCACGCTCAGTTGTTGAAGTAAGTTATGTACCTTCTGCTCAGGTTACAAATCATGATCAGAACACTAATTTAATGAATTATTCTTGCATTATCATATAATTCTTGATGATAACAAAATGGAAGCAATGTCCATAAAGGAAAATTAAAGTGCATCTGCTGCTTTCATTGGCATTTAGTATTCAGCTTCTAGCCTAGACAAACCATTCTGTACATTTTCTTGTCTTATTACCTATTATGATTGTAAAATTATGTTGTGCCAGGTTGCATTTCTAAATTGAGTTTTCCATGATTACTTAAGTAGTATCCTTTTTTTGGAAACAGATATTGCATTGAGTTTTGTGCAAGGCAATTACCTTTATGGTATTTCAATCCATCTGAATGATACTAAAACTGTTGTGACAGTCTTGGAAATAAAATATAATAGAAAATCTTATGCCCCCGGACTTGGGCCTTAATCGAGCTTCTTAATGTAGCATTTATTGTAAGTTATACCCTCTCTTATGTGCATTCCTGTGTTCTGAAATGAAGTCCTGAAGGAAGCTCACTTGAACAGGAATTAAATTTTAGATACTCATGCCCTTTCAGGATGTCCATGAGACTGCTGCTGGAGCTCTTTGGAATCTTGCCTTCAATCCTGGTAATGCTCTTCGTATAGTAGAGGAAGGGGGAGTGCCAGTACTTGTTCATCTGTGTTCATCATCGCTATCAAAAATGGCACGTTTTATGGCTGCATTGGCTTTGGCGTACATGTTTGATGGGAGGTGCAACCTCAAAACCTTTTTTTTTCTTTTTTGTACATGTTATGATGAATACATGCACATATGGAAACACAGTTCAGTGTCATAGAAATAGATTAAAATGGTATTGAAGGGGAAATATATGTTGATAACATTAAATCAATGACATCAAGCTTCTTTAAATATTTGATCACTAGTAATACATCTTAGTGGATTTTGACTCCCCATTGGCCTATAAATATAGGCATGAAAGAGTGCAGTACACAAGTTGAGTACGTCTTCTTTCATGTCCACGTGATCGTATGAGTTGGAAGGAAAACTATTTGCACAGATTGAAAAGTGCTGATTTTGTTTGTTTGTGAGAAATCTTTTAGGAGGACTCCTGATGATATGTTTGCCTCTTCGTAAGAAATATCTTTCCTTTGTTTAGATGAAAAGGAAAAAGAAAAAGAAAATAACGAGGCACACCTGCTTTGTTGGGAACTATGTCATGCTAATCAAAGTCATAACAGAACCTCTTCACATCATGAACTTATTTTGAAAAATATTTGACATTGGTTCTCAATGAGCTATCTCATTTGTCTTAAAACTGCTATGAGCAATTTTTTTTTTTTCAATCGAACTCACACGTAAAATGATTTCACCCTTCGCACAAATTATGTGCTTTGAAGGACTTTGTAGAAACAGATCACTTATTAGCACTATATTGAAGAGAAACTTACAATGGGAGAATAGGAATCATATTTAAGCCTCTTTTGGTAGCTTGCATTGTATGATGGAGAAATGTAAGCTCTTCATGTATGTTATACAGAATGGATGGCATTGCATCAGTCGGGTCTTCATCAGAGGGTACTTCCAAGAACATGAGCTTAGATGTGATTAGAAGGATGGCCTTGAACCATATTGAGGAATTTGTGTGCTCATTTTCTGATCCACAAACCTTTGCCACTGCTGTTGCATCAGCATCCCCGGCAGCTCTAGCGCAAATAACAGAAGGAGCACAAATACCAGAGGCAGGACATCTCAGATGCAGGTTTTCTTTGTACTAACTTTGATGTTTGATATACTCTTAATTTAATTAGCTGACAACAAATGTACTTTATATTCAATAACATTCAATTTAGTTCACTGCCTCTTTGCTTTAGTAAGCTACACTGAAATCAGCTATAATTGTGTTTGTATGAACATCTTTGTTTTAGTTCATCAAACATCGCTCAGCAGTCAGCATACTTTCCTTGAGGATTTTTGTTGTGCTTTATATATTGACTTCTGTTCTTTTCTTCTTTAGTGGGGTAGAGATTGGAAGATTTGTCTCTATGTTAAGGAATCCTTCATCTGTACTTAAGGCTTGTGCTGCATTTGCTCTTCTTCAAGTAAGCCTTCTCTCCCTCTCATTGTCAGACCTGATTTCCTAGTCATACATATTATAAATTAATTTAACATCATGATTGTTTAATCAGGCAGGTCATTAAATTGGAGTTTTATTGAATGTAATTGCAGTTTAATATAACAGTAATGTGGATTTTAGTCTTATTGATGTTGTCATTCTCAGCGTTGGGTGAATCAAATTATAACATGGATGATTGTTATAGTTGACAAAAAGATGTTTATTTAGTTTTTCAAAATGAAAGTTGTAAGGTGGTGGTGGCAGCAGCCCCTACATATGATACACGTTCACAATTGTCGACTTGGGATTTTTTCTCTTCCTTTTGTTGTGGAATGGTTGATATATTATCCTAAGTTCAATTTCCCTTTGTAGTTTACCATGCCAGGAGGACGACATGCAATGCACCATACAAATCTGCTGCAAAATGTGGGAGCACCAAGGGTCTTGCGTAGTACTGCAGCTGCTGCTGTTGCCCCTACTGAAGCCAAAATTTTTGCAAAGATTGTTCTTCGTAACCTTGAGCACCACCAGCATATAGAAGTTTGACTATGGATTCAAACTCATTGTTGAAATTGTCGCACTAATGGTTCTGATGGGAATCAGAGAGTTATTGAGGTTACTGGAAGCATGATCATCAAAACATAAGGTTTTCCTTGTGTTGAGGAAATCTAGGAGCTTGTAGATATTTGGGAATGCAGAATTCTTCTTCCATCCCAGGTAAACAAAGGAGCTCTGGTTTTTTAAATGTATTTTTGTTACATAACTATATTTCCAACTTGTACTGAGTACTGAAAGCATCAATAAGCATGGCAAACCCAATATCCGACCAATTTTGCATTCCATTTTTTTTTGTCCTGGTCCAGTGATCAGTGTAGTTGTTTCTGTTACACTCTTATAGATTGGTTTCAATAGTTTCCCATATCCAGCAATTCTTAGAATAAATTTCACCTGTTGTTTGGGAAATTAGATCATCTAACATGTTCTATTTTTGTAGTTGTACATCACTATAACTCATCCGACTCTGGTATCACACCTTTATTGATGGCATGTCTTAATCTATCCTGAGAAAATTAAGTAGTATTCTATCTATATATCTGAAATTTAACCCAATATTAATGATAATCCTTATGTTTTGAAATCGGTTTCTAATTTTTAAAGTCATTTGGCACGCTTATTTTATGTCTGATTGTTCTTTTTCTTCTTCTTTTTTTTTTCTTTTTTGAGTGTGTGCGCGTGACAATTTTTTATTATTGTGTGTGAGAAAGGGATGCCTTGGTTTTGCGCCGGTCCTCCTTCAATAGCTGTTCTGCTTCAATAATATTTACACCTACAAAGATCATTTAATTGTTGAAGGGATTAGGTTGCTTGATAAATTGTTGAAGGGATGGGGTTTCCACCAATTCATAAATTATTATATTATTTCGATAACATAATCTAAATCGTCTGCTAAAACTAATTCAACAAATGGTAGGACTGTCTAATAATCGAATAGTCGATTCAATTCGTTACTTTCATGTCTGGATTCCACTCTACTTCTAGTTTCGTTTCGTCAAAAGAAACTAAAGTCTACTGTCCAGTACTAGTTTGAGATATGAATGCAACAACGGGTGGACGCCAATTTCTGTGGATCATGGTTAACCTCTGGAAGTCCAAAAACTGTAAAGAAATTTATATTAACATTACTGAAACTACACGTTAACCATACGTTAGAATTATTAAAACCATCTGGCTGTAAATATCTCAACTCAAGACCTTTCAATTCTTGAAATTAAAACTCAAAAGCAGAAAGCTTAGAACATGAAGTTTTCAAGCAATTTCTTTCTTTCAAGCAATGACAACTCACCCGGGATCATAAACACATAAAATAATTGCACGTGTACGATATCATGTTTTTTAGTAAAAAGTAGTATAGTATCGATCTCACGAGGATAGAAATGAATTTGTAAGTTAATTATTGTGATTAAAATAGTATAATTTTATCTAAAATAAAAATTTTTGGAAATCATTCTAAAATTATAACTAAACTAATCAAATTTATTAAATAAATAATTAATTAAATGAATTAAATCTGAAAATGAGATGGGGATTTGAATCTATTCCCATTTCCTATATTCAATTATATTTATTGATACTAATTTTATTTCAATCAATTTATTAACATGGGTTTTAAAATTATTTTATTCCCTCTCTCAAGATTTTAATGAAACAATGTCATTGGCCTTTTTAATTAATATAATTATTCAATTAAATTAATTGAACACCAATTAAGAACCAATTCTTAATATTACCTAATCCTTTACCATCTTTCAATACATTAATTTTTAGCTTATGAGTTCTTCTATATAATGTACAAGTTTATCCTCTTTTAAGTATTAAACTCTACATCATAAATCATTTAATTTAATGATCGGAAATCATTAATTAATTATAAGCAACACAGATAAATTAAAATAAATTTTATTAATAACAATAATAGTGTTTAAACAAAACTCACAATAATTTCATCTATCCTCCGTAAGTATAAGAACCTAGTCACTCATATTATACAACATAAAGGTAAAATAACGAGGGATTGAACATGGTTCCCAGCAAGAAAGTGAGATAAAATATGCAAACTCTGGAGAATCTGGTTTCTCTTTAACAAAGTTCTTGTCTTCTTGAGTAATCTTAAGGTTTCTCTTTTTTTTTTTTTTGTGGTTTCTCTTTCTAAAAGGGTATAAAAGCTCTTTTCAAAAGAGTTTTTGCTGCTTTGTTTTTTTTTAACGTTAATCTCTAGGTGTCCTATATATAGGAGAGTATTTTAGGGCACAAAATTTGAGAAAATTTCTATTTTGAGCTGCAGCACTATAGTACTGCAGCAAGAAAATCCCCCGACAGTAGGTTTTGTGGCGCTGCAGCGAGCTTTGGTTCTTCTGCTGCTGTAACGGAAATTTCTTATTGCAACGGGCTTCAAAATTTCAAAAAACTATGCTCTGACTTCGTTACAGTGGGATTAGCTTGTTATAGTGGGATTTCAAGCTTTCGGAATTGTCGTCTAACTGCCGCTGCAGCGGGTTTTTTCTCCATAAGCTTTAAACTTGAACTTTTCAACTTGACTTTTGTAGAATTTGCTTTTTTGATTTACATTCACTAAAACAAAGACAAACACTTAAAAATAGCAAATATTTACCACCAAATTGATAGAATAATAAATAAGGATAACTTGATAAAAGCAAATGATTAAAAATTCTTTGTTTTCTTCAGTCTTGCAATCTTCTGCCCAAAACCTCAGGTATTTGCTATCATCAGTGCCAAAACCTGAGTTTATCTTCACACCTTTCTATGTATCCCATGTGCAAGCAGCGGTTATTTGCTCCAAAAGCCTTAGAATTCATCTAAGATTCCTTAGCGGAGGCCATGACTACGAGGGCCTCTCTTATGCATCTGAAATTGAAACACCTTTCATTATAGAAGGACCTTGCCAAGCTTCGGTCCATTACTGTTGATATCATGGTAATAGTGTAGGATTCAGGCTGGTGCCACAATTGGGGAAGCCTACTACAGGATTGATAATAAAGAGTCACATAACGCAAATCAACTTTACTTCTCTACGGTATCCACACAATAAAAAAGATTAGAAACAAGTGTTAGTTCTTGTTCATGTAACTTTGTATTTTTGTTCTCATTACGATTTTCTTCCTTTTAAAAACACGAGAAGAATAAAAAATACAGACAATCGCACACCCTACAGTACAAATAAAAGCTCTTTTTATATTGCGTTTTAGGGTTAGGGTTTAATAACATAATAAATATTGGACTTGGTCTTATTATTAAGGTCCAATCCATTTAATAAAATTTAATTCAACATCCTTAAACTAACTTTATTAAATAGATCTAGTAAAAATCATAATCAACACAAAGTTTTATGAATTAAGATAAATTCATCTCATGAATTTACACTATCAATTTTTTGATCTAATGTGCGACTCATTAGATTTCCGTAGTATTGGCAATAATACTAAAATTTTAATTTTAGAAATACAAGTCATGAGCAATATCTAACAACACATCATGACTACCTAAGTCACTAGAATGTAGGTGGCTCAACATTACTTATATTCGTGATCAATGTAACCATATATTTTAATCTTTTTGTCTTAGATATCTTAATTGAACACGAGGCATGGAATGTGTCATCTTCGTAATATTTAATTATTTATTTCTTTGATATTCTGAATATAATTATCTTACTAAATGATATCAATATCACATATTGATTCATTTGAGCAAAGTCATGCATTTTATAATCATACCCAATCAAAGGGTGTCACACCCCAACTCATGGGTCCCATCAGTGACAACTGTCACAGATTCCTAATAAGCATTCCTTAAGTCCAGAACGCTTACTAAGGACCTGTAAGACTGAAATCATAAACAAATATAAAGCACTTCCAATAAAATTTCTTCCAAACTCCCAAATTACTTCTCAATCAAAAACAACTCAAGCACTTCTAAAACATTTGCCATCAAATGCATTAAAATAACATCTCACATCGTCAAATCAAAATACCATAAGTATCTTTTACAAATTTTCACATATGATTATAAAGTTCACAAAAGAGAATTTTATTACAAACTTTAATATCACATTTTCCTCAAAATTTCCTATTTTTGAAAACAATGAAAAACACATACGCCATACAAATCAAATGACGCTCCCAGTGGACTCAGTACTGCGAGAGTGAGTCAAGTATGGGAGCAATACCTATAATATCTGCTTCCGATGCAATCATCACCGCCCACGCTACCGCTACGCTAAACCTGTGAGTGGAAAAAGGGTGAACATACTGACGTATACTCAGTGAGGAAATAAAAATAATAAAACCAAATATACTTATTATAATAAGAATAATAATAAACACAATTATCAAACACTTAGAAACATCGCAAGAAAAGCACATTTAATTATCTTTTCCATTTTCAAACTAAAACAAATCAAGTACTGAGCAAATCATCGGGCATAGCCAACCTTCCAGTAATTACATTGATCAGGCGTAATCCCAAGCCATCAGTGAGTTTTATATGCAGATAAAACATGCTGTTTAAAAATTATATTTTTAATGCAGAAACTAAAACGATGCATGGTTCAGTTAGAAAATAAGCCCACCACTGATGTTGGCTGTCAAGTAGTCACGTGGTGATACTCGTAACTGTCTTCTACAAATGTACAGCTCCAAATAATCCACTATCTGGCACACACTCACCTGGGTGGCCTCCTCGAGGTTTATCCTCAAGCTACTATATATCAAATCCCCAGACGGACTATCACATGTCCCGATCTAGCACTCACTCACCTAGGCGGCCACCTCGTGGTCCTCTCTCAGGCTATTTCACATCACTCACCTAGACAGTCTCTCATTAGGTCCATCTTAGGCTACCGCATCAACACTCACCTAGACGGCCTCTCACTAGGTCCGTCCTAGGCAACCACATCAGCACTCACCTGAGGTTCACATCACAGTGAACTCTTCCACAAGCTACCTCACTATAGCTACAGAAATCACACAGGCCATCATGGCCAACAACAATTGGGCCCTCTCGGTCGAATCATCAAAATATCAATATAAAACATAATACCAAAATACAATAAGAAAATCTGGCCCGCAAGCCGTATCATCACAAATCGAAAAACAAACATAAATCCTGGCTCGTAAGCCGTATCACCATATAACAGAAACCAAAACCTGGTCAACTGGCCTATCGTCATACACAAACCACCAAAACACGACCCATTGACCAAATCATTATCAGAAAATCCATATCAAAGCATAGCATAATAAAAACTGGCCCAACAGCCATCATTCACATAAAACGCACATAAATCAACAAACCAACAAAACCAATTTGTTCTTTAGCCACAAAACCAATAAACACATACATCGAAATTCATAATTATCCTCATTATTCAAACATATATAAAACAAAGCATAAATCCTCAATATCGATATTTATCAAGCATATGTATATAAAAGCATTAGAAATCACAGAAAGTAGTGAAAACGTAAAAAGGATCCACTCACTAGTTAGGGAGGGTACGCACTCCCTAGAGTTCTTCGCTCAGGTCGCGTTCCTGCTCCTTGCTATCTGAGCTTATACACAGATATCAAAACCCCATCAATTCACATTCTGAGTTACAAACAAGACTCGTATGCTAGGAAAACACTTAACCCAATTACCCAAAATCAGTTCATATGCAAATCGGCTAAAACTCTACTTAACTCAACCAATCATCCCATTCTCAACACCCACAACCCACATTGCATCTAGAATGATGCATTTCGACTCGATTCCACTTTACCAATAGTTTTTGTATATTTTTGTGCGTTGTGTTATCATTTGGCCTTGATTTTTAAATTTTATAACAAAATTTTGTTATTTGCTTCTATTTGAATTATTCAAATCTGTGAGCTCTCATGTAGTTATTGGTTAGATGGTTGTGTCCATAGATCTATTGAGAAGAATTTTATAAATTATTCTTATCACACACACACTTTGATGCATGATTATGGGTTGTAAGTTGAGAATTTGATAATATTTGTTTTGACAACTTCATTAGAGTTGCATCTAAGGGCTAAAAAAAACATAAAAAAGAAGAAAAAAGGAGAAAAAATTTAAACAATTGTTCATCTCCTAAAGAGGCTCGTAGGGGTGTTTTAATACCTAATGCCTTAAGGCCAACTAGCCTAGGAATCATTGGCTGATGAATTAGGTTATAAATTTATTTAAATTTAAAATCATTTTTTAAAAAGGTTCGAAGGGGTATCTTAAAGCCTAATTAATGTCTTGAGATCATTTGGTATAGGTGTCATTAACCGAGGAATTGGGTTATGATTATTAATAAAAATAATAATAATAATTTGTCCAAAAGATGTTAATTCTTGTGAATTAATAAGAATGGATTTGTTCTCTTTCTCAATGAAGCTCTATAATTCATGTGTCATTTTACGCACAAAAGAAGATTTATGAATTTTTTGTTTGAGGGATTTGTGGTTGCACTTGAAGACTTGTGATTGAGAGTTTGCTTATTTGGTAATATCAAAAAGAAGTGAAATAATAAATCTCTTGTAGATGAGTTCTTGTTTGAATTCATTGCCAAATATTAACGCTTTATATTGCTAAGGGACTAGTAATGAGCTGGTTGGGGTGTGTGATGAATATATAAAAGTGTATGTGTATTAAGGTTTAAATTCATCATTTTATACTTCAAAATATAATTAACTCTCTCCATTTAAGCATATTTTTATTTTTTGATATAAAATTTACTTTATTTGTAATTTCAGTTAATTTTGATTTTTGTACAGTAAACGTAAAAAAGGCATAACATTTCATCCAGGAGAGATATTGAGCTGAATCTTGATCCATTGGAAAGCTAACTCTTTGGGCTAAATCTTTTATATTTGGTCTAACCATCAGTTCGGGCTCCATGTTATACTTTTGATCCCATCAATCAAGTCTCATTGCTGTTTCAGTATAGCCCGATTTTGCTTTAGTAATTGACCCATAATTTTTGATAAAAATTTTGAATTTACCTAAGATAAGTGTATTCAAAAGAGGATTCAAATATCTACAACTTTTATGTTCATCACGAGGGCTGAATTATTCATATTTGAGGCCATCCATAACATTTTTGTGGTAGTTGGAATATTTCAACTCCATTTGTCAATGTTTTCAATTTAATTGTCAAATGTTACAACTATCTACTTTGACATTTAGCTCTCATATTTACCTATAAATAAGAGCACTATTTTGTGTTCTTAGGATGAAATTTGATGTATTAGAATTAGTTTATAATGAATTTTTGTTCTCCCATCTCCATGAATTTCTAAAGTTTTAACTAAGGCTAGAAGGCTGATACTAAGGATAAATGGTATGTTCTTTAGATCCCGTTTTTATTTTTAATGTTTAAACTCTTTTTATTAATTGCATATGCATGTTTTGAAAAATCTTTTCAAACATTTAAACTCTCTGATTTTTATGTAAACATTTGGCACATTGAATGCTTGAAAAAATTTTATTTGATTCATTCTAGACATATGGTACAAAAAATGTTTTGAACATTAAATGTTTTAAATATTTTTCTTACATCTTTATCAATTAATTTAAAGATAATATTTTAATCAAATAATAATTTTTTGAAGAAAATATATTTTTCATGCATTAAATGATTTCCATCTTCCGATTTGAATAACTCTTTAGTTACTCTTAATTAAGTTAAAAAAGGGATCTATTTTACTAACCATCATCCGAAGATATAAATTTCTAAAGCCTTAATATTTTAATTTATCTTTAATTCTTATTTGATAATTTCTTCTTTAAAATCAATCCAACATTTATTCTATCTCTTCTATTGGATATTGGCTTGGACATAACCAATTGGACTCTTGGAAGAAACACTCCTTATGGATACGACACTTGGACTCACTGGACTACTTTACAACAACATTACCTATACTTGGGTACGAAATCTAATTGAGATCACTCTGTTAGTATACTATACCCTAAAATCATTAGTGTTGTCGATTTTGGGCGTTTTATATTGAATTACTTTAAATGATGTGTACTATACATATTCATTAATAAAGAAATTATTTCTGATTCCAATGTATATGCTGCTTCCTCTTGTTATACATTCTAACGATATAGTATACATATAAATTGTCCAAATAATAAAATTATGAAAATGTTCCCTACATAAGCTATATTGATTGGACATTAATGTTGCATAGTAGGTACACTTAATATCTCCGATAAATATCATGAGATGCTATAAGTGCGGGTAATATAATAGTCATACTATTAGGATATTAATGTAGATTAATAGTTAGTAAAACTATTTTTTGAACGTGACCACAACTATGATGAATCACAAAGATGTATGTTATCAATGATTCATCATACAATTTTACTAGTGTGAGAAGTATACCTTTGAGACATCATTATCGTTATTCGATACAAATACATATGATTTATATAGTATATCAATACGAGACTAATCATGTCTTATATAATAAGTTAATTTGATCGTATGTTATTTATGTCGGGATGCGAATGATATCAGTAAAGGATCTGCTGACTCTATGTAAAGGATTTTGAGATTTCATTGACCTGAGCTAGATTTGAGTTCCCATTCGGATAATGATAAATTCTTGGGATCAAAGTCTTTGGCCAAACCACTATATGGTTACATGAAAGAGTTTCATGATAACAAGTTCAGAGCATAATGATCATTAATCTGAGCAAAAACTGAGTTTAGGGATTTTGACTTTCGTGAACCCTAATTTAGTTGGGATTAGATGAACGGAAGAAATTTAATCACTTATTATATGTAATCTAGAGTAAAAGATTCGATGAAGATTTTTTTCATTATGATTTAGAAACTATGGCATGTTGCTAGACGTTAACCATAGTTGTTAAGTATTCGAACGGTTCAAAACAGACTCGATGAGATCGTTTTTGACTTACGGCTAATGTCATAATGAACCAAGAGGTCTCAATCATAAACTTGTGTTTATCTTTGCTATTAGAGAGATTAAATATTATCTGTAAGAGGGCTAGCACTCTCGGAGATAATATAAAGCCAAAAAGTGTAAACTATTTACATGTTAAATAGTTTAACGAATCGAGAGTTTTATAAAGTGATTTGAATATAGCTTATGATAAGTTATATTATTCTATTTATATTTAGATATAAAAGAAAATTAAAAAATATTTGATCAAAGTTGGTTTAACCGAATTAGGGACCTAAATATCATAAAATCAAAGTTTTAGGATCTTTGTGATATTTTGTATTTTTACTGGGGAAACTTGCTCCATAAGCTTTGGATCCATTAGTCTTTGACTAGAAGACCAAGGAAAATTAAGTAAATAAATAGTTGCTCATATAATGAGTCATTTTTCATTTTTTTATGAATTTAAGGCATTTTAAGCAAAAATTTAAAAAAATTACTTTTGCTCTCTCTCTAAATTCGACCAAGCAAGGGAATTTCTCTTGAGATATTGTGCTTTCAAGGTTAGTCTTCATCTTCTAACACTAAAGGTTAGTATTAATTTTCTTATTTTTGTATGTTTTTGGCCTAATTTGAAGATATATGTTACTTAACCCTAATTAAATGGTTTTAATTGTAACATAATCTTCAAATGGTATCAGAGCATGTTGTTGTATTGTATATGTGCTTGATTTGGTGTTGGCTTGGATGAATTTAAAGATTGGAGCAAATTAGGGTTTATGAAAAATTTAGGGTTTTTGTACCATAAAGCTTGAATTTGGGGAAGATGATGAATAATTCATCATCTTGATGTGTTGAAGTATTTAATATGTTTATATGATGATATAAATGATGGCAGAAACATGTGTTCATGTTATGAAAAGTTTATGGCATAATAAAGCATGATGATGATTTTTGGCAATAGTGGAAAAGCATCCAGTTGTTGTGTTTATTTTTAAATGAATATGGATTATGTTAATTTCATGTGATGAAATGTTATTCATCATGTAATCACCCTTAAATTTTTGGCCATATAGTGATTTATGCTTAAATGTTATGTTTTGTTGCATTAGAACATATTGATGGTTGTATAATGTTTAATGCATTTGTATGGATGTTAATAAATGTTAATAATATTCTTATAACTGTTAAATGAGTGTTTTGATGCTGAATTTGATTCACATGACTTGATTAATTGTTAGTCAATAAGTGTTTATGTTAAGTTGATTAAATATTATATATAATATATAATATATATCTATATATCTATATTTATATCTATATCTATATCTATCTATCTATCTATATTTTTATTGAATGATGAATGGTATATATAATGATACTTGTCATTTGTTTATATATAATATATTAGATATTTTATATAAAAAATTTATTTGATAATATCAACTTAATAAATATATTTTTTGAAATAATTAGCGTAAAAATTTTATTGGCCTAAAGTTGATAACATTTGACTTTAGATAAACATTGCATTTATTATGTAATGATTAATTTTGAAAAATTATTACATTATTTTATAATATTTATTTGATAAATATTATGGAATAATATATATATATATATATATATATATACATGTTTTGGTGAAAATGTGTATATCTATATATTTCAATGAGTTGATATTATTATTTAAATGATATTTATATTATTTATATGTATTTTGAATACATAAACCCTAATTATTCAATTTATATCTATCTATCTATCTATCTATCTATCTATATATATTGTTTAATTTATTCGATAAATTTAAACAAGATTAATAAAATAAAATAATATTGTATGTATGACATATAATATTGGTTAAATAATACAATTCAAATGGTCAGAGAATTTCTTAAACCGAGGTTTTATTAAAATTATTTTAATAAACATTGTTCTAGATTGATAATTCTTAAAATTCATCCATATCGGTTGCTTGTTTGTGAAAACAAATGATGAAAACCGAATCAATATCAAAAATACTTGTATGACAAGTTTTTCGGATCGAGAATGTGAATAGTGACTCCACTTGAAAAATGATTTATTTGTTTGAAAAATCCTTCTAATCAATTAAGCATATAACATTTGTGCAATAAATAAAATAAAACTGTTTTTAGGATTAAATGATGAAACGAGAGAGTGTTCACATGAGATATAAATAGTATAATGCTTAATAAAACTCCTTGATTAATTAGTATATTCTTGCCTCTCATTGTAAGATGACTAATAATTCTTTGTTATAAATTTTTTATTTCAAGATTTCTATTGTGAGAGGGGTACGGGGTTTATAACATTGAATTGTTTTTTTTTTAGTTCTCGGTAATATTCGAATCTCAACCAAGATTTCTATTGCGTGAGGTTGGAATAAGAATATTATGTGAGAAAGTACAGTGATTTGAATATGACTAACGTAGGACATCAAGATTTCTATTATGTGAGGTGTTTGAAACGAGGGCAAAAGAAATTACTGACTCCTGTATGTGATATAGAAAAGAAAAGTTCTTTACTAATTAAATTTAATTATCCAAGATTTCTATTGTGTGAGGTTAATTAAATTTTAATGAGAAATCAATACCTACTAATACATAAAATCCAATAAAACTTTTAAATCCTATGTTAAGGAGTGGAAGATTTAAATTAAATAGTGAGAGTTGATATGATCAACCTAATTAATTTATTAATTATTAATTAACTAATTCATTAATTGTATTCAATAGTTGAATTCAATTTTGTAACTCAATATACTAACAATTGTTTTCTTGAATTTGGTTTTCAGTTTCTCACTGTGATACTTTATATTAGTAATTATGTCATCATCCACTATGTTTCAAAAAATTCTGGATAACAATATGCTAACCGGACCAAACCTAAAGGACTGGATTCGTAACTTGAGACTGGTTCTTAAGTTCAAAAACCTGGTTTATGTATTAGATGCTGAGATGCCCAGTTCATTAAGGTGGATGCTCCCCAAGAGGAGTTGGACGTCTTTAACAAATAGCATATGGATAACCATAATGTGTAGAGTACAGATATATATGCTAGCTTCTATGAATCAAGATCTCCAAACTAGACTAAAGAGTATAAATTCTGCATATAAGATACTGCAAACCTTACAGAAAATGTATGGATAAAACTCACGAGTTTTGGAATATGAGATGGCTTGTACCTGATTCAATATAAAGTTGAGAGTGAAGTCCCAGTTGGCGCAATCCAAGAGGGGGGTGAATTGGATTAATTAAAAATTTGAACTTAAAATAAAATAAAATGTAGTCTATATGAAGAATGAATGAGATGCTGTGCAAACTGAAAATTAAATGAACACAGGATT
>JAVXUL010000021.1:6110103-6132880 GCA_035590515.1 Trichilia minutiflora | reverse complement strand
TTCCTATAAGCTCAAATCCAACACCATAATCTTATTCAAGATATATTCATCATGTTCTATACCCTCTCGTGCACAATATAACCACGAAGACATGCACGAATACTCTTAAGGATTTTACTATTATGCCTATAATGCTAAGGGACGAGTTTCACAACTGACTTATCTAGTTCTCTTTATGCATAATGCATTCATGTTGGATATCTTCATGGAAGATTTATAGAATGCCATAAGAGTTCAAAAATGAGCATTTAAGATGGTCAAGAAATTAGAGAAGCAAGCCCAGAAAAAATAGAACACCATCCGTTAGGAAGCGAATCAGGAGAAGGTTGAATTAGAGGCCAGGGTCTCCGTTTTAAAAGGCGAAAGGTCTCAATGGGCTAAAAAGAGGCAAAGTCTAACCTCTAAGCTCTCGTTTATCGAGGCCCTAGCCCAAGCGCTAACAATAGATAATGATCGTCTTGAAGGGGAGAGGAGGAGTCTCACGGGCAAGCATAATCAACTATCTGACCTCTATAGATCGTTTAAATCAGATGAGGAGCGCCTGAAGGAGTAGTTGATCTCCATTGTCGACGAGTACAACACACTGTTAGAGGAGTGCAACTCTCTAAAGAAGGAGTTGAAGGAGGCGCAAAGGTCCCTGGAAGCGCTGAAAAAAGAAAAGGAAGAGGTTCTGGTTCAGTTGGAGTCTCGGTATGACCAGGGGATGGATGATGGTTTGGACCTGATGAGCCGCCTCTTTCTTCAGGAATATCTCGACTTGAACCTTAGGTGGCTATTCAGCCAACTTGGTCAAGAGGTTCCAGGGGCTTCAAGTTCACACAATTTAGATGCTCCTTTTGAGACCATAGAGTCAAACGTCGAACCGATTATAAATGAAGAGGAGGGGAGAAATATCAGGGTCGATTAATTGAAGATCTTTCCTTTAAGACAGTCGGGGAACAAGGTTATCAAGATCAAACGACAGGCGATCAAGATCCTCCTATAGAGATTTCCTTCAGTGAAGAAGAGGAAGACCTCTCTCTCAAATATCTCTGACCAGTCCCCCAGTTTTTGTTGGCCCTGACTTTGTTATTATAATTGTATAATCTTTTGTAGTTAACCATTCAAGAGAAAATGTACACTAACACTTTTGTACTTATATACTCAGAGGGAATGAACAAAGATTTTATTTCATTCGTACTTGTTTGCTTTAATTTTGGTCATACATGAATTCCCTTTGAATAAAGTACTTGTGAAATAAATTACTCTGAATTGGTAAGACGTCCTTCAGTTAAAATTCATTTAGTAGTCCAGGGAAGATTGGGCATGCTCAGATTTTAACTAGGAGACACTTTAAGAATAGGTTCCTGATCAATGCTATCCTTGAGCTCAACTAGTGTAAAGGGATTTTAACTTCAACACTAAGAGATAACATCAACACAGAAAGAGCTTAGGATGTCCAATCCTATACAAGTCTTAGACCCTCAGGATGCCTGACACAGGGAGGGGTCTTATACTGCTTGATATAGTTCGGAGATTAAGATTAGTGTTAGGGAATTTTAGGGCTAAAAAACTAATCGTAACACTAGAGTACAGGAGGATGCAGGTCAAGGCTTAGGACACTCGGCCCCGTGCTAGGTCTTAGGCTCTTAGTCTGCCTGACACGATGTGGGGGCTTATACAGCCTGACATGGGTCAAGGACTCAAGCTAGTGTTAGGAGATTTTTAGGGTTTAAAGGCAACCATAACACTAGGAGCAAAAGAAAACTCTGGTCAGGGCTTAGGACGCCCAGTCTCATGCCAGGTCTTAGGTTCTCATTCTGCTTGACACAGTGTAGGGGCTTATATAGCCTGACACGGGTCAAAGACTCAAGCTAGTGTTAAAAGATTTTTAGGGCTCAAAGGTCAACCGTAGGAGCAAAGGAGGACTCGGTCAGGGCTTAAGACGCCCGGCCTCATATCAAGTCTTAGGCTCTTAGTCTACTTAACACGATGCAGGGGCTTATACAGCCTAATGTGGGTCAAGGACTCAAGTTAGTGTTAGGGGATTTTAGGGCTCAAAGGTCAATCGTAATACTAAGAGCAAAGAAGGATGCAGGCCAGGGCTTAGGACGCCTGGCCCCGTGCCAGGTTTAAGGCTCTCAGTCTTCCTAACATGATACAAGGGCTTACACAGTCTGACGCAGGTTAAGGACTCAAGCTAGTGTTAAGAGATTTTAGGACTCAAAAGCCAATCGTAACACTAGGAACAAAGGAGGACAAGAGTCAGGATTTAGAATGCCCGGTCTCATGTCAGGTCTTAAGCTCTCAGTCTGTCTGACACAGTGCAGGGGCTTATATAGCCTGATGCAGGTCAAGGACTCAAGCTAGTGTTAAGGGATTTTTAAGGCTCAAAGACCAACTGTAACACTAGAAGCAAATGAGGACACCCGTTCTCGCTCTAGGTCTTAGGCTCTTAGTCTGCTTGAAACGGTACAGAGGTTTATACAGCTGATATGGATCAAAAACTTAAAAAGAGAGATGTTGTACTATACTTCTTTACTTACAATTGAAACACAATAATTTTTACTAGATAATGTTTTAATACATTACAAGTGAAGTAGCCTGAGGACATACTCATCTCAGGGGTAGTATTTTTTCAAAATCTCAGCATTCCATGACTTATTCAAGATACTACCATCTGGCCTTGTCAATTTGTACGTTCCCTGGCTAGACTACCCTAATTACTTGATAGGAACCTTCTCAGTTAACACTCAAAAATCCTTCGGCTGCCACCCTTTGTATTTAAAGTAACCCTTTTGAGAATAAGATCTTTTTTATGAAGGATTGAGGTTTAACCTTTCTATTGTAGGCACAAAAGACTCTTTGCTGATGGGCAATCATGCGCATTAGAGCACGGTCTCTTACTTCTTCACATAAATCAAGCTCCGGGTGCATGGCTTGCTAGTTCCCTTCTTCATCAAAGTGGGAGGTACGAAAATTGGGGATGTTCATCTCAATAGGGATGACTGTCTCAAATCCATAGGCCAACAGGTAAGGTGTTTCTCCTGTGACAGTTTTTGTCGTTATCCTATATGCCCATAGGATTTTCGAAAGATCATTTGCCCAGGCTCCTTTCCTCTCCCCTAGTTTTTTCTTTAATAACTTCTTGATGATTTTTTTCGCTGCTTCCACTTGCCCATTTACTTTCGAATGGGTAGGAGAGGCGAGCCTGAGGTTGATGTTCCATTCTCGATAAAAATCTTATAATCTTCTATTATCAAATTGCTTCCCATTATCAAGGATTAGTACGTTAGAGATGTCGTGTCTGTAGAGGATGTTTTTGAAAATGAAGGCAATTATGTTTCTTTATGTGATCTTGGACAGGGGCTCCGCTTCCACGCACTTTGTGAAGTAATCAATAGCCATAATGGCGTACTTCATCTGAGCTCTAGCGGTTGGGAAAGGTTCTATCAAGTTAAGTTCCCACTGGGCGAATGGCTAGGGGCTGAGCAGGATTGTCAAGTTCTCAGAAGATTGTCTCGGGACGTTATCATAGACTTGATAGGCATGACATCGGAGAATCAGGTCGTAGGCGTCTTGCTTTAGGTAGGCCAGAAGTATCCTTGTCTCAGTACTTTGAAGGCCAGGCTTTTGCTGCCACTGTAATTCTCATAGAATCTCTAGTGCATCTCTTCTAACACTTTCTTCACTTCTGAAGGCATGAGGCATCTAAAGTATGGAGTGCTAATTCCTCGCTTATAAACAACACCATCTATTACTGTGAACCTGACGGCTTTCCTCTTGATCCTGAGACCCTCATTCTTGTCAGAAGGCAATAGTTCTTCCTCTATATACCTTCAGATGGGGTCCATCTAGATAGACAGCTCTTCTCTGGTCATCATCACTATATTATCATCATTCTGACTGATGCTTTTATGATCCAGGTATCCACCAGGATCATTTTTAGGATGTTTCCTGTGAGTGCTAAGGCAAGCTTTGATAATATATCGATCTGTAGGCTCTCAGCTCTAGAAATTCTACGCAGTTCCACCTTAGCTAGTCTACTTATTAACTCTTGGGCCTTTGAAAGGTAAGCCCTCGTGTTCTATTTTCGGGCTTGGTAAGTACCATTCACATAGTTTACTAAGAGCTAAGAGTCACTGCTGACCGTGAAAATACGTACCCCGATTTCTAGTGTTGTTCTTAGTCTTGTCAACAAAGCTTCATATTCTGCTTCATTATTAGTAACAAAAAAGAAAAATCTAAGAGCATACATAACCTCTTTTTCTTCAGGGCCGACTAAGATGACGCCTGCTTCACCTTCGCTGATGCATGCTGACCCATCGGTGGATAGATACCACAAAAGAGGGCTTTCAAGATTGAGCTAATATGCTCCCACGACTCTTGGTCGATTTTCGTCCTAAGGTGAAACTGTTAGGACTCCCTCAGTAATGTGCTCAGCCACAAAGTCTGCTAGTGCCTATCCCTTGATAGCTTTGCGTGATTGGAGCTTGATGTCAAACTTAATGAGCTCTATCGATCACCTGACCAATCTTTTCGATAGGTTAGGTCAATGAAGAATCTGTCGGAGAGACTAGTCAGTAAGCATCGTTATTTCGTGGGCCTGGAAGTAAGAGCGCAATTTCTTAGCTGTTACAACGAGTGCTAGTGCTAGCTTCTCAGGTGTCGTATATCGGGTCTTAACATCCAACAATGCCTTACTAGTATAGTAGATGGGCCTTTGTACTTTATGATGATCTTCTCTTACCAGCACCAAACTGACAGCGTGCTGGCTGACCACAAGGTAGAGATACAGCGTCTCATCCGGCAAAGGGCTAATCAGATATGGGACTAAGGCTAAGTAAACCTTGAGTTATTGAAATGAGCTTTTACACTCTTCATCCCATTTCATACCCTTGCCTTTCCTCACAACCCTGAAAAAAGGTAAACACTTGTTAGTAAATTTAGAGATAAAGTGATTGAGGGCCGCTAACCTACCAGTCAGGCTCTGTAATTTCTTCAAGGTCCTGGGGGCTCTCAAGTTCATTATGGCTCAAATCTTCGCTGGGTTAGCCTCAATCCCTTGTTCGCTGATCATGAAACCCAAAAACTTTTTGGACCTAACACTGAATACGCACTTTTCGAGGTTGAGCCTCAGGTTATAATATTTAAGAAGGGAAAAGGCTGCTCTAGGTGGAGAGCATGATCTTTGGTCTCAACGAATTTTACAATCATGTTATCCACATAGACCTCCATGAAACTTTCAATCAGTGGCTTAAACACTTTGTTTACAAGCCTCTGAAAAGTGGCCCTAGCATTCTTTAACCTAACGGGTATCACCTTGTAATAATATAGCCCTTAATCTGTAATAAAGGCTATCTTGTCTTGGTCAGAAAGATGCATGGGTATCTGATTGTATCCGGAGAAAGCGTCCATGAAGCTCAATAACTCGTGTCCGGTAGTGGAGTCTACCAACTGGTTGACCTGAGACAAGGAAAAACTATCTTTAGGACAGGTTTTATTGAGGTCAGTGAAATGCACGCACATCCGCCAGCTCCCATTGGCTTTCTTAACCATTATCACATTTATCAGCCAGTCGGGTACTTGATTTCCCAAATGAACCCCGTATTGAGTAGGTTATCAACCTCCACCTGGATGGCTTTTTGGCTCTATATATTAAAGAATCTCCTCTTCTACCGAACTGACTTGTGGATGGGATTAACGGCCAAACGGTGGGTCATAACATCTGCATCTATCCTAGACATGTCCTCATGACCCCAAGCAAATACATCTTTGTTTCGCTTTAAGGTTGCAATCGTAGCCTATTTCAGGTCAGGGGTCAGCTGACTACCCACTCGGATTGTCTTGTTCGATTGTCGCCTATCAATTGTCACATTCTCTGAAATCTCCACTGGTTCTAAAATTGAACCTCTGTGTATGCCTTCTCTTGTGGTGTCATTGAGGGAGGAAGATGCAGCCTATATGTCAGTCATCTCAATATCAGAAGGGGCTGGTCTTCTTTGCTCTCCTGCAGTTGTTTTCAAAGGCTCTCCTTGGATGCAGTATGTTTTCTGAGTAGAGGTAGTGAAGCAGGATCTCACTTCCCTTTGATTCCCTCTGACAATTTTGATTTCGTCTCTCGTTCAAAATTTTAACTTCAGGTAGTGCACGTTTTCCACCGCTTTGGTGTTTCAAAGAAAAGGTCTCCCCAGGATAACAGAGTAGAGGATCTTCAGATTTACTATCTGAAAGCACACTATGATAGTTCATTGATAGGGCTTGTCGCCCATAGTCACAAGCAACTGTACTGATCATAGGGGAACAATGTAAGAATCCCCGAATTTGTATAGAGTCGAGTTAGCCTGGGACAAATCTAGGTCCTCTATGCCTAAGAAGTCCAAAGTATCTTTAAATATGATGTTCGATATTAGAATCCGACTGACTTACTTGGAGGCTAACCCTATGGCCACTACCAATGCGTCATCATGCTGGTAATGGACTCTAACTACATATTCATCAATAAATATAATAGGAACGATAGCAATCCTTGGTCTTTTATCAATATGTACGTTCATCACATGCGTATCTGACGGATGATTGGATAGGGAGTAGTACGCATAATTCTTGCTCTTGTTATTCGATAATCCTATCAGAGTAGGTCCTCCTGAGATGATCAAGATATCTTGGTCAAGTCTCGAGGACCTATTGTTCTAGGGGTGCCATCCCGCACCTGGGATATTCTGCTGATAATCTGTAATATAATGGGTAAGATAGTTATTCTTGATAAATACCTCAATCTAGGTTCGTAAGTCATCACATTGATCTGTAGTGTGACCCTTCTCCCCGTGATATTCACAAAACTTTTCCTTATTTTTCTTAGGTACTTTGATCTTCATATTTTGAGGTTGGAGTGCCAGCAATCCTCTATACTGAGCATCCTCGTATACTTCAGACAAAGGGGCTCTGAGAAGACTGAAGTTGCAAGTGGCTACCTGAGCCACCCTCCCTGGGTGATCTCTCATCTGTTGGAATATGGGGGGCTTCTCATCCCTTCTTTTTTCACGGAGAGGCCTTTCCTGACCCCTGTCTCTTTTGTCATGCTCGGGGTTCCTGTAACAGTCCTCTTTTTTCTTTCTTTGAGCACCTGGGGGTTGTTCCCTCCTAGTCGGGGTGGCTCGACCTTCCTCTTTCAACCTTAGGAGCATCTCTCCTTCTATCTTAATTTTGTCAAGCAACTCACTTTGGGCTGCCTCATAAGAATACATTGTCCGTCAATGGATGGCATACCAGGCCCTTTCCATCCTTAAACCCCTCTTCAAACCTTCCAACGCCAGAGGATTATAGTATGCGCCCAACTCCATTACTTTCTCATGATACCTCCTTACGAAACTCTTCAAGATCTCTCTGGGCTCCTGACATACTGATAGCAGAGTGCTCAGGTTACAACTCATTGTCATAGCTCCTCGAAATTCATTTTCAAATGCCATTGTCAATTGAGTGAAACTACCAAGGCAAGTCGATAATAAATTCTTAAACTAGCGTTGGGCAGGTCCTTCCAATGTTAATGGGAAGAGCTGACACATTTGCTTGTCAATCAGTCTTTGGATTAGCATCATTTCCTAGGAATGTGTCCAGGTGTAAGAAAGGATCAATTTTTTGGATGTAAGGGGGCAACTACGGTATTTTGAACTTCTTAGGCAGACGAAGCTCCAGAATTTCCTCAGTGAAAGGAGAGGTGAATGTAGAAGGAGGAACATTGTCAGCTCTTGGGTTCTCTCCCAACTCGACTCCTCCCTTAGCCTTCAATTCATATAGCATCTTCCTTAAACATTTCTCTACCTCTTTTTTGCTAACAACCACGACAGCCTCCTTCTCTCGAGCATACTTTTTATTGAGATAGAATCTCATGTTCGTGGAAGCCAAACTGTGCCTCGATCTAGTCCCACTTACTACATCATAGTCTCTATCGTCGTCACCCTTTCTTCTATCATGCCCTTCATAGATTTTAAAGGGAGTGTTGAAACCTGGGAAGGCAAGAGATTCCTCGACCACTCTTTCAGTCACCTTAGCCTTTCCCTTTTATAAAGTAGTTAGTCGAGTGTGAGGCACACGGCCTTCGACCCCAACTGATTTCTTTATAGCATCATTGTCGGTTGAGACTCAACTCTCCCTTCTCTTTGGGGGATGTGATACTCTCGTCTCTCTCAGGCAGACAACCTCTTCTGACATCCAGTTTCTAATCTTCATAAGCTCCTTCTCTAGTTTGTCTATCCTGTTCACCATTAGTCTTGTTAAGTGGTCATCCTTTAGTCGAAATTCACCTACTGTGGGAGGGATAGCACATTCCTCATGTGTAAACGGGGCCCTTCTACCACCATGTGCAGTGCTTTCGCTAGAACTAGATTCTTCCATTCCCCTTCTCCATTCTGCCATTCTTCTAATACTTAAAATACCACAAAGTTTTCTGGGTTACTCTCACTCTTTCTTTTTCGCTAAATGATTTTGTAAGTGGCTTTTCGTTGTTTCCCACAGACAACGCCAGCTGTTGAGGTGTGAATATGAATATGGCTGTAGCGTTGTCGCATCCTCATCGAAGATGGTTAATGGTTGGATCCTTACTTGTAGAGCTTCACATTCAAGTCCCTGCAAGACAATAACACACTAAGAGTCACGTCGAGTAGGATTTCCGACAAGAAAACTCCGATGCCTAAGTCAATGAAAGTGTAGAAGGTGAAGCAAATAATTCTAACAAAAGGAAAGAAAAGAAATGGAAAGTTTAAGTAAAACACAAGGTAGGAGAAAATGAATTTGAACATCTTTATTGTAGATTTTGCCTCCTTATATAGGGCCCTTGGGATGGGAATGAAGTGACTTGGTATCAGATAATGGGAATGATGGGACGCTTTACCTTGGGACAGTGTGTCAGCTGCTTTTTATTTAAGAGACGTGACATTCATCAAGCTGACTACTATCAGACCTTCTGAGATTCGATGGGAAATGGGACACATATCTAAAATTCGTCATGGTGACGTTTCTTACTGCAGGGTCCTTGATCATTAATCATTCTTATTTTTAGTGATCTCCAAGGGCTGATGACGGGGTCATGCTTTTGTGGGAAGCAATGGTCAGGTAGCCTGGGTGGTGGATAGTCAGGGTTCTTGAAAAGTGATTGATCAGGAAGTCTGGGTGGTGGACAGACAGGGTCCTGAGAGACCAATGGTCAGGAATCCTAGATGGTGAGCATTCAGGGTCTTTAGAGACGGGTGATCAGATGATACTATTACGAGAATTGGGAATGACAGATGTTTACCTGAAAAGTCTCCACGTATCGTCCGAATTTTTACCCAAACAAATTCTAAATATTTAGATATTTATACGATAAAAATCAGTATATTTTGTCATTATTGAGAATGCTTTATTAAATTATAAGAAATATTTATTATAAATATTTTAATAAAAAATAAATGATATTTTAAAAAAGGGGAATGACAAATAATTCTTATGTTAAAATAACAAAAATCCCTACCCTATCTTTAATGATAAAAACTCCCCTTAAATTTGAAAGTTACAATAAATACCCTCTAAAATCTATCGCAATCTCAAAAATAATAATAACCTAAGGGTAATAATATAATTTCTGGGGTACGCTACAATTTAAGAGGGGGGTCGCGGCGGTGGGATGTTGTGCTAGCTCTCCATCAGGATTAGTCGAGGTACGCGTAAGCTGGCCCGGACACTTGGGTTACAAAAAAAAAAAAATATAATTTCAATAATTTTTTTATAAAAGTTATAATACTTTTCACACTTAAAACAAAGACATAATAATAATTTTACTTTAAAATGAAGTAATAATATTTAAAAGTATTATCAGAACTTTTAAATTTAAGATAATTTTTGTCATAAAAAATAAAATAGAGGAGTATTAATTATTTTTAAAAATTATGGAAAGATACTTGTTTTTTTTTTCTTTTTAAAAATTTTTAAAAAAATATTTATCATAAATATCTTAACAAGATATTTAAAAAAATCTTACGATATATTTATCTTTTTACCTATATTTTTAAATCATCATCCCCACAGAAGCTGACCACAAATATCTATAAGAGAAAGGCACAAAACTGGACTTCAATATATCAAAAGCTGATGAGCCTATTGTGCTCATGCTTAGAACATTTGGAGCAATAGTTAATCAGGGGCAGCCATAATAATAACGACGATGATGATGATGATGATAAATGTGTTATTTACTTTAAATTTCATTCGATTAATGATTTTGAGCTTAGTTAAAATGACAAATTTAAAATAATTAGTTGAAATAAGGACTATTATTGGTAAATGAGAGAATTTTAAATAATGGTCTCGGAACAATTTGTGTATTTCACTAATGGTTTAGCTCTTCACACGCAAATGCAAATTAATTTTTAATTTTTTTTTAAAAATAGAAACAAATTATAAATATCTTCCTAAATTAATTTTATAAGTATTAAAATAAATGCAAATATTTTGGTACAGTGGTAGAATAATATCCTGCCACTCGGGTCGATTCCTGGCTGATGCATTTGTTTGTTTTGTCAAACCCGCAATTGATTTTTTTTCTTCTTTTAATTATTTTTCTAAAGTTTAAAAATTTTAAACTTTGTTTCGGGTTGCTAAACAAGATCCCTAGATCATGGGTTTAGTATTCGGTCAGTGACCCATATATAATAATTAAAATTCCAATTAAATTGAATAAATAACATTGACTAGTATGGATTGTTATTTCTTTGGCAAGTATTACTTGTAGTTTTGGAAAAAAATTATCTGCAGTTCCCTGTTATTCACCTATTTTTTAATTCGAACTTTAGACACTTGATGGGTTCAGATGGTATAACCGAATAAATTAGAAAAATATGCATGAAATATTAGAAATTCAAACTTTGATACTTGAGAAATAATATAATTAATTGATCACTATGTCATACATTATCTAAAAATAAATTTATATGAGTTATCGAAAAAATTAAGAGCTTGTAGTATAAATTAAATATTATCTATTTTTTATTACTGTAAATTAAATATAAATTATATAATTTTATATTTTTATTTTATTATTTAATTTTAAATTATTCATTAATTACAATTTTAAAGTATAAAAATATTAATAATAAAATTAATATAAGTTTTGCTAAACAGTGCCCTTAGGACAGTAGTTAAGAATTTTATATTTATTATTTATAATAATTTTTGTATTTAATATAATAATTAATAAATTTCTTTTATAAATTAAATCTTGTAATTTACTAAATATTATAACCTTAGCCATACTGATTAGCAGAATTCAATTAATAATACTATTTGACACATTTTTTTTTTTTTTTTGGTGTCTAGCATTAATTTTGTCACTTATTGATTAATTAATTTGTTCACACTTAGCAACTAACATAACAAATCCCAATCAATGACGATAATATTGCCTGATACTAAATTAAAATAATACAACACTCTGAGATAGTACCCACTGCTTGAACTTCCAAATATAAATAAGTTTCCTGTAATTTGTAGGCTGTAGTCCTACAGATCCTCACAGCAAAAACTCGAACACCCGGGTTGCTCTACTTTACCAATGGATAAAACAGGGTATTTTTTAAAAAAAATTGAAGCGTGGTAATAAAATAAGTCAAATAACAAAAGCCTGCATTAGTTTTGTCACTCTTGATTAATTAATTTGTTGACATTTAGCAATAGACATAACAAATCTTATTCGATGACGGTATTGCTGCATTAAACTAAATTAATACAACACTCTCAACTTGGAGCATTTCTTGAACTTGTTGCCTATAAAAATTTTTGCTTGAACTTCTATATATAAATAAATTTCCTGTAATTTGTAGGATGTAGAGTCGTCCTACTGATCATCATAACTCGGAGCATTTCTTGGCGTTAAATAATACAGCCCAGGTATAAGAAGAGCTGATTCTGAATGGAAATGACTGCGGAGATAGGGAGGAGCATCCGATCCTCTTTCCATGAACATGCATCGAGTTTCAGGAGTAACGTTTCAGCTGATGCAAGGTCGACGTCCATGGTGGAGAATGATGATGATGATGACGAGGTTGAGCTGCAGTGGGCTGCCATCGAAAGATTACCAACATTCAGGAAGATTCGAACATCGGTGTTCGACCAGAAGCTTTTATTAAACGATGGCGAAGATGAAGAAAATGTAGGAAAGTGTGTGCAGGTAGATGTTACGAAACTTGTAGCGCTAGAACGCCATGTTTTCATCGAGAAACTGATACAGAAAATTGAAGAAGATAATCGCCGGCTCTTGCAGAAACTCAAGGAAAGAATAGACAAGTAAGATTAACTAACCGCATTGCTTTTCTTCATCTTTTGTCGTCCTATATAATATATACTCACTTCATGAAATATGTATTTGTATTTACAGTATCTCTTGACTTGTTATGATTAAAATTTTTTTTTTTAAATTAATTTTCTTTCTTCAACGTTAATTAAGAATTAAAAAATGGAATTGATGTTCGTTAAATAAAACTCTAATTAATCAAAGCAGTAGTGGAAACCAAAGTTAAGCACATGGTTGACTTTAATTTTTTTTCTTTATTTTTTTAATTCTATTATAAATTATAGAAGTATTTAGGATGGTACATAAAATTTATTATTTAAATTTTACTCCCACTAGAGCAGGGTCAAAGCTTCTTGCGGGGAAGCCCAGTCTAACTCAGAAGAAATTTTTTATATTACTTCAATCAAACCCTCCTCATTTAATATATATATACAGTATTATTACTTATCTCTTATTATAATTCAACCTAATCCACAAGTAATTTTATTTATATTTTAAAATTCATACCATTATAATTAGATTTATTTACAACATGATTGCTAATCTTTCCTTATATATCTAAAAATATTTTCAGTTTATTTTAGAACTTTTTGTTTATTTTATTTCAAGCATTTTAATTCTTTTAATTAAATTTTAATTTAATAATTCTAGTCATGAATTTCTTTTATCCTTTTTTTTTTTTTGATAATTCGGAGTATCGGAACTTCGTCTAACTAATCTCTGAGAAATACTGATTGAGTATACTACTGTTTAAACATCCCATTTAAATTACGAGTGGTTAGTTAAAATCAAATTCATGACGTATATCTAAACCACACATTCTAAACTCAACCCGTCACCACTAGACTATACTTACAAATGGTTTATCCTTAACTTTTATAATTTTTTACCATTAGGTGTTCAAATATTTATATCTTTGAATAAGTAATTTATCAAAAAAGAAAATCATATAAATTATATTATAGTAAATTTTCAGTAAATTTAATTCACTAATGAAATAAAAAAAATTCTCAATTTCTGTTATCATTTTTAAAATTTTTGAAAGATCAAAACAATTTGGATGTATTCTTACTTTCTTTTTCTAATAAACTATGTAATAAAATACATACTATTAATTTTTACTTTATTTTTTAAGTTTATTTTTCAATATACTATTTAGACATTCTATTAAGCTTATAATTTAAATATATATTAAATAATTCTCTTTATACACTACCCATATATATTTTTTAGTTTTAGCTTTTCAACATAATATAAATGTTAATAAATTATCCCCATATTTTTTTAATAATAAATTTTAATTGTGTAATACAAATTCAACTGAAAACAATTTTTCTTAATTAAACTTTAACTATAAAAAATTAGCCCGGTTGAAAAAGAAAATCCTGGCTTTGCCCCTGCACTAGAGTTAAATTAAAAACAAAACAAAAAAGAAATATTCATATTTGTGTTTTGAATAATTAATTATGTATTCGAAATTGAATTATCTACATTTTGTAGTGTTGGTCTGCAATTACCGAAGGTGGAAGTAAGATGCCAGAATTTGTGTGTAGAAGCAGAATGTGAAGTAGTTCATGGAAAACATCTTCCTACTCTTTGGAACACCATCAAAAATATATTCTCAGTAAGTGTTTAAATTTTCTTGGAAATATATTTAAAGCTGGGTAGGATTTAGGAATACTTCAAGTAAAAATTTTTGTTTATTCAATTTAATTTGGGAATTTTAATTACAAAATCAGAGATGCTAGATTTTATATTTTTTGCCTTATTAATTTCTGGAGTTAAAAAATAATTAATATATCTAAAAAATTTCTTAGTGCATGAAGTTTGAAATTACAAGGGTTTTTTGTGATTGTAACAAGTTTGTGCGGAATAAAAAATTGTTTGTATTATTTAAAAGTAAAAATATAAAACCTGTTGGATAATGTTGGATTAAAAAATAGGGGATAAAACAAAGGTTATAGAGAGAAAATTTTTTTAAAAACAACATACTTTATTTCATTCAAAGTTTGATATTTATACAGAAAATATCAACTTCGTCTCCTACTTTTATTGCCCAATTCATGGACTGTTACAAACTTAAAAAAATAGAAAAGATAAAAAAAAAATCTTTATTGTTGAAACAACTTATTCCAAGATTTTCTACTGATATTCATGCTAAAGAAATCTTCTTGATGAAACTAAAATGCCAGCTTTTCAACAGATAACATCACTTCAATATAACCTATTTATATTTCAACTAATTAATATTTAAAATTATTGCTTGGATCCTACAACATCTCACCACCAAACCCTTTTCAAGTTGGAATTGTGATAGGCAAGTCAATTAACAAGGTATCTAATGATGAACAGGTTTTGATACTTAAGACTACAGGGTGCAAGTCTCAGCCAAACAACATAAAAATTCTCCAAGATGTGAGCGGCATCATCAGACCTTCCAGGTCCACAATTACGTACAGCTATCAGTTGATATTTTGTATGAATCCAGATTACAGATTGACAAAACTTGCATATTTCAATTTTCAAACAGGTTAACACTGTTGCTTTCAAACAGGTTAACACTGTTGCTTGGCCCCCCTGGTTGTGGGAAAACAACTTTGTTACAAGCACTTGCAGCAAAGCTAAATCCATCTCTAAAGGTGTTTCAATTACTCATCAAACCACTGTCAAAAAAAACAAAAAAACTGAAACATCTAAATTTCCAAAACAGTAACAAAATGGTCGATTAGATTGTTTCTATAAAAATTCTAACAGGAATGTGAAAGATTAATCAGTTAGCCCAACGACTAATTAAATACTAATTAACCTGTTTGTTGTGAGCTTAGGTCACCGGGGAAATCACGTATAATGGCTACAACTTCAATGAATTTGTTCCTCAGAAAACATCAGCTTACATAAGTCAGTATGACTTGCACATTTCTGAAATGACAGTAAGGGAAACACTGGACTTCTCTGCACGCTGTCAGGGTATAGGAGACAGAGCAGGTAAATTGTATTCCGCATCTAATAGTGAAAATCATGCTATTAATGAAACAAACTTGATCTTAGAAATTGTTTGCAATCGAAGATATCATGGAAGAAGTCTGTAGAAGGGAGAAGGAAGCTAGGATTATCCCGGAAGCAGATATAGATACCTATATGAAGGTAAACAAATTGCGAGAATGGGCTCAATTTCCTATCATCTTTCAAAGTATTAGTAACCGGGTTCATTTCCTTTTCTTGGTCTTGGATACCTCTAACAAATTTTCTAACAGGCAATATCAGTTGAGGGAATGAAAAGAACTCTACAGACAGATTATACATTGAAGGTAACAAGTAATTTGCTTTTTAAACAAGTAATCCTGTCATCAATTGAACCATTCAGATCCTGGGCCTGGACATCTGTGCTGATATAATTGTTGGGGATTCAATGAAAAGAGGAATTTCCGGCGGCCAGAAGAAAAGGCTCACAACAGGTTGAATAGATTGCAGAAACTTTACTTCTGCCATCTTTCTACACTAGTAATAATACTAGTCGTACATATTTGTTTACAACCTATTTATACAACTGTTGTGCGACTAGTTTATCCAGTATGTCAATTTATATGAAAAACTTTGAAATAAATGTTGAAGACTATATTTATATCATCATCATGAAATCTGCTTGATGTTTATGTCTACCAGGAGAGATGCTAATTGGTCCGTCAAGGGTTCTCTTTATGGATGAAATATCAAGTGGGTTGGACAGCTCGACCACCTTCCAGATTGTTACCTGCTTGCAGCAATTGACACACATAACAAATTCGACCATTTTGATAGCACTTCTTCAGCCAGCACCTGAGACTTTTGATCTTTTTGATGATATTATTTTGATGGCAGAGGGAAAGATTGTGTACCATGGTCCTCGCAGTAATGTTCTTGAATTTTTTTAGCATTGCGGTTTCAAGTGCCCACCTCGGAAAGGAGTAGCTGACTTCCTCCAAGAAGTATGTGCCTTTGATTAATTTTCGTAGAATATTAACCATAGCTGCCTTGAGCTAATGTTTAATACTGTGATTTTTTTATTTAGGTGGTTTCTAGAAAGGATCAAGCACAATATTGGTACCAGAAGCAACTTACTCATGCTTATGTTTCTGTGGACCAATTCGTAAATAAGTTCAAGGAATTTCATGTGGGACAGAAACTAGATTATGAATTATCAAGGGCTTTCATTAAATCTGAGTGCCAGAAAAGATCTCTATCATTTAGCATATATTCTGTCAGAAATTGGGAAATATTCAAAGCATGTCTGGCTAGAGAATGGCTTCTTACAAAGCGGAACTCATTTGTTTATGTGTTCAAATCGTCACAGGTGAGAAGTGAATATGAAAAGCCGTTTATGTATTCATTTTCCTCTGAATGATTGGCTGCGTCAAAAATAAAAAAATTTAACATACCTGGCTGTGTCACATATGCAGCTTGTAGTCATTGCCTTGATTACAGTGACCATCTTCATACGTACTCGAATGAAAGTTGATCTGGTTCACGCTGATTACTACATGGGTTCCCTATTTTATGCTGTCATTAGACTTGCCTGCAATGGGACTGAAGAATTGTCATTTACTGGATACAGACTCCCAGTCTTCTACAAGCAAAGAGATTGCTACTTCTATCCTGCATGGACTTATTCCATTCCAGCTGCACTTCTAAAATTCCCATTTTCATTGTTAGACAGTTTTCTATGGACAGCTCTTACCTATTATGTCATTGGTTACAGTCCTGAACCAGAAAGGTGAGTTTTAGAATGCTGAAAGCTATTTCCTTCTTGCAAACAGATTACTCTACTCCTTTTTAAGTACAATTATTATAAATGATTGCCAGGTTCTTCAGTCAATTCCTAGTTCTTTTAGTCTTACATCAAGCGTCAGTATCACTCTTCCGTTTGAAAGCTTCCATTATTCGAAATCCCTCTGTTGTAGCAAGCTTTAGTCTCTTAACCATGTTGGCAATATTCTTGTTTGGTGGTTTCCTAATTCCAAGAAGTAAGCAAATTGTGACTTACAACAGGAAATTCTGAGAAGTTTAAGCTACTCAATACATGTAATAATAAACCCTTTACTTGTTGCAGCTTCTCTACCTAATTGGTTGCGATGGGGATTTTGGATTTCTCCATTAGCATATGCGGAAATAGGTCTTTCAGTCAATGAATTCCTTGCTCCAAGGTGGCAAAAGGTGAGGCTTTAATTACTATCATCAATGTTAAATAAATGAAAGATCACTGATAGCTGGATATCAGAGTATAAAATGATCAATGTCCACTGAAAATTGTCCATTGCAGATTTCATCTTCAAATATTACCATAGGACATCAGGTTCTAATAAAACGTGGACTGAACTTTGACGACTACTTCTTCTGGATATCAATTGGAGCGCTAGTTGGATTCTGGATAATTTTCAACATTGGGTTCACCTTAGCACTGCATCTGTTGGGAAAATGAAATTTTTGCAGCTCCAGGGAAATCCGGTGCTATCATTTCTCATGAAAAATTATTTAATCGTAAGAGAAAAGATTCTTTGAGCAGTGCAATTGGGGAAAAAGAAATGCCTTCTGGTGATACAATGGAAAACACTGCAGAAACAAAATCAAAGGGTGAGAAGCTGCCACTACGGTCTTCTAATTGGATTTATGAGACTACAGGCTAGCTATTGAGTTATTTTACATATACAATTCACAGATAAGATAGTTGGTATCCAGTGCTTTTAGATGCAGTTTCAACAGTGACTCAATTTCTATTACAGGGATGGCTTTGCCTTTTGAGCCCTTAACGCTAACTTTTGAAAATGTGCAATACTTTGTTGATACTCCGAAGGTAACTACGTTTCTCATAACCATCTCACTGTCCTAGAATGATGATACAATCAAAACTGATCAAATTTGCTCTAAATCCCAGGAATTGAGAGATCAAGGATTCCCACAAAAAAGACTGCAGCTTCTTCAAGATATCACTGGTGCATTTAGGCCTGGAGTTCTTACAGCTTTGATGGGTGTGAGCGGGGCAGGCAAAACAACATTGCTGGAAGAAAGACCGGTGGTCTGATCGAAGGAGAGATAAGAGTTGGAGGGTATCCCAAGGTCCAAAAAACATAAGCAAGAATATCGGGATACTGTGAGCAAACTGATATGCATTCACCACAGATTACTGTTGAAGAATCCGTAATCTACTCAGCTTGGTTGCGATTGCCAAGTCATATTGATAGTCATACAAAACCTGTAAGATATTTTCAACCTCTATAGATTATATGTTAGTATAATCATCAAATAAATCATCTTTTTTCCTTGGAGGATGTAGTATAATCATCGAATGCATCTTTTATTTTTTGCTTGGTTGAGTCTCAATCAAATCTCCAGTGTCTCCAACGAATCGTTTATCTTACAGGAGTTCGTAACAGAAATTCTTCAACTTATTGAGCTTGATGAAATCAAAGATGCTTTAGTGGGAATCCCTGGCATTACCGGCATATCCAGTGAGCAGCGAAAACGGCTAACCGTAGCAGTAGAGCTTATTGCTAATCCATCCATAATATTTATGGATGAACCCACCTCAGGTCTGGATGCCAGAGCAGCTGCAATTGTCATGCGAGTTGTCAAAAATATTGTTCGGACAAAAAGGACAGTTGTATGCACCATTCACCAGCCAAGTATTGACATATTTGAGGCATTCGATGAGGTAATTAATTACTTCATTCCTGTACTTAAAAGCAAAAACTAATTCCCCATAATAAATCTAAGAGCTAGTAATTTAACATTATTGTCATTAAGATGTTGCATTCTTTTAAAGATTTTCTAAGGTGAGACTATATTACCAGGCTGTACTGTGAAAACAAGAGCGAACAAACTGTAATAGATTCCCGTTTTAAGTATTTGACGAAACATATCTGATCTCTTGATGAAAACTATTAATTGTAAAAAATACTCTTGAACGGCTAACTACAAAGTAAACAGCATACAGTTCCATGCTGTTTCTGTTTTATAGAACTATTGATACCTCCTGCAGCTACTTTTGATGAAAAGAGGGGGACAAGTTATATATTCCGGAGAGCTGGGTCAGAATTCAAGCAAGCTTATTGAATTTTTTGAGGTAAGCCAAAAGGATTAGCCACATGAGTTTCCAATTTTATTCGCATTCTCTGCTTATGAGTTGGCTTTTCCGGAAAATTCTTTCACTTAACTAGGTAAGTAAATAAATAAAGATCTCCATTGGCAAACTGCAGAAACAAAAGCATAAGAAACTTATGTAACACCTATTTAATTTATGGAAGGGAATTTCTGGGGTGCCAAAAATCAAAGAAAATTACAATCCAGCAACATGGATGCTAGAGGTCACCAGCCCTTCGTCAGAAGCTAAACTTGGTATGGATTTTGCCCATCTCTACAAAAAGTCACATTTATACCGGTAAGATTTTGCACTTATTGACATTTAGTAAGTTATGCTGGCACTAACTGGCTAAGAATAAAGGTCTAGCAGACAGGGCTTTGTGCTATATAACTAACACTAATATATGAAACAAGCTGATCTGGGGTACTTCTATTTTCTTTTATGTAGGAAAAATGAAGAATTAGTCAGAGAATTGAGCCTTTCATCTCAAGGCTCAAAGGAATTACACTTTTCTACGCGCTTTCCACAAAGTGGATGGGAGCAATTTAAAGCATGCCTCTGGAAACAACATCTCACATACTGGAGAAGTCCCCACTATAACTTGAGCCGATTGATTTTAATTATTGTATCTTCTCCGTTTCTAGGAGCACTTCTATGGCAAAAAGGACAGAAGATGCAAGTTATTTTCAGTATCTGGTTATATTTTCATTTATGTAGAAAATTGTATTATTGTAATTTTATCCTACTATGTAAAATGCTAATTATGTCGTGATCTTTCTTGTGTAGAGATAATGAACAGGATCTTCTCACCATACTAGCGTCCATGTTCATGTTCATGCAAATTATCGGAATAGGCAACTGTTCCTCTGTTATTCCATTCGTAGCTACTGAGCGCACTGTTGTCTACAGAGAAAGGTTTGCTGGAATGTATTCTTCATGGGCTTACTCATCTGCACAGGTGAAAATAATTATTAGAATGTCATTTAGATTCTTAACTTTCGTCGTGTAATTGTTAAGCATAAACACTTTGTTGTTAAGCATGTTCTTGCTGCCTGCTGCAGGTGATAATTGAAATCCCATATCTCTGTCTTCAAGCAGTTCTCTTTTCAGCAATTACATATCCAGCAATGAATTTATACTGGTCTGTGTACAAAGTATTTTGGTACTTCTACACCATGTTTACTACCCTGCTGTTCTACAATTACTTTGGCATGCTGCTTATTTCATTTACCCCAACAGTCCAAGTTGCTTCAGTATTTTCAGCTTTCTTCTACACCTTGCTGAATTTATTCTCAGGGTACCTCATACCTGGATCAGTAAGTCTACCTTTTATCTATTCTCTCCACCAACGTTTATGCTAAAAATTACTACTCTACTCTAGTAATCACTATTTATCAAGTTCACAATTGGTAACAATATCATTTACGCATGTTATTAAACACTAAGACATATAATTAATTCCTCCACTCTCAGATTCTCATCCTCATTATCCTTGTAATGAGGTTCAAATCTACTGACCGATGTATTGTATATTTTGCCTGCAGAAAATGCCTAAATGGTGGATATGGAGTTATTGGATTTGCCCCACTGCATGATCCCTCAATGGTATTGTTTCTTCCCAATATGGAGACAGAGAGGAGGAAATTACAGCATATGGTGAGCGCAAAGCAATGAAATCCTTCTTACAAAGTTATTTTGGTTATAAACATGATGATTTACCCATTGTAGCTATTGTACTTCTTGTATTTCCACTAATAGCTGCATCTGCTTTTGGATACGCAATAGCAAAACTAAACTTCCAAAAGAGGTAAAAGAACTGGTTCTACCTCATCTCTCAAGTCTTCTGTGGTTTTCTCCGTAAACCTCATTCCTTTAATAAATAATCTTCTATAAACTAGCTTATTCTTTATTGTTAGAGCAACACAACATTAAATCTTTATTGAATACTTGTCAATGGTCTTCCAAATCTGCTAATTAGAAGATAAGATGAAAAAGAAAAAAGGAAAAAGGAAGTATTATGAAGCCAACTGGTTTTGGATGGTCATCTAAATAAGGAGAGAAGCCATTTTCTTTTCTTTTATTATTATTATTTTTTTCTTTTCTATTGAATGTAGTGCAAGTACTACAAGCTAATACTAATGAATCCAATGATATCATATAATATAAAGAGGACAAAGTTGATCGAACTCAATATTAATGACTATATTGTATGACAGAATATGCAATGCCTTCCCTGTGATTAATGGACTTCATGCTCGAATTTTTATTGTACATATTCATATTAAAGTTTAATTATAAGAGTAATTAATTATTGGAGTCAGTGACTTCTAAGAAAAAGAATTAAATTAGCAAGATTGACAATGAACGTTTCAGTTTGAAAACAATATCAAAAATTGATGTTTATCGGGAGGGCAATTACCTTCGTGGGTATGGATAGTAGTGTATATGTGCCCATTTTTTGACTTTCAATTGTCACATCCGTGCTCGTGCCTATGTCTTAAATTAATATTATAAATTTATTCATAATTTTAACTTATTAAATTTAAATTCTTTTAAATAAATAATTAAAATAAAAAATTTAATCTTTAAAAATAATCCATTTAAAATAGCTTATTTTGTTACAAACTTTTAACTTTCTCAAAACTGCCAAAATCAATTTTTAATTGTATATAATAATAAAAAATATTAGAAATATATAATAAATAAATAACAAATTAAAAATTTTAAGTGTTTAAATGGCTATCTTAATTGATACTATTAATAATAAAAAAAATTTTAATCGAATTTCTGGAATTTTTTAAATGTAAATTCGTGTTCAAATTCAAACTCGAATGGATTTGAGTCATTATATTCAAACCCAACCGATTTTTGTGTTTTAATAACAATAAATACCTGCCTAAAGTAGCCCGAATTTAACGGATATCCAGATTCAAACCCATCCTTAATAATGTTTTTCTGTTTCTGATGTTTTATCCAGCCTCATGTGCCCAGCTCACAAATTAAATCCAATGACAGCAAATCCCGTTACAAATATAACTCATTTTCTTTTCGATATCATGTGTGGACATTACTTCTCCACTGTTCTCACCGTATTTGACATCAGTAATTCTGTAAGTCTTGTATTTGTAGAACTATCAAAACGGGTTCGATCCGATAAACTGACCCGTTTAACTCGTAAAATAAATAGGTTAGGATCAATGATTTTTGACCCGTGGATTAAACGGATTGATCTGTTTAACCCTCGAATAAAAGGGTTCAAACTCGTTTAACCCACGGGTTAAATGGGTCAGTCCGATTATAATAATTAAATATTTATTATATATTTATAATAATAATATTTTAATTTTAAAAAATTAAATTAA
>JAVXUL010000021.1:6081155-6091616 GCA_035590515.1 Trichilia minutiflora | reverse complement strand
TCGTGTCAAAATTTTTAAATCCGAATCCGTTTAATTATATCGAATTCGTGTCGAATAATCGTGTCGTGACCCAAATTATCACCCCTATTGGATTTTTAGATGTATGCCGTAGCTAATAATTGAGTGAACGTTTGGTTGGTTACATTATACTTGTATTTATTAACAATTTGGTAGGTAGGAGATAAAAAAACTCTTCTCTCTCTTATTTTTATTTTTATTTTTTATAATTTCAATAAGGTACAATTTAAAATTTAGATAATAATAATAATTATAATTTTATTTGAATATTAAATATTGTTGATAAAAAATAGGTAACCTTGAGGGATATAAAATTAAGTTAAAATATTTATGTTATTATCTATCCTTTATCAAGTAATTGATTATATGACTTGATTAAAATATCTCTCGCCTTCAAATTATTTTTCCTCATTAATATTTTGACTTATGTAGTACGGATTTCAAAAATTCTGTAAAAATTAAAAAAAAAATTATTGCCAAATAAAATTTCCATTGCCGGGAATCGAACCCGGGTCTCCTGGGTGAAAGCCAGATATCCTAACCGCTGGACGACAATGGAATGATACCCTAAATGTGAGTTCTATCTTTTATAATGATCAAAATAAGTATTTAAAAATTAAAAGTTCTCCACCATCGTATTTTGATATCTTCAAAATCTTGGCTTAAGTTAGATATATAGTATAATATCTATTCATCACAGTTTAAAGTACGAAATGAGAAAGACTTCTAATTCTTGTTCAAAGTAAGGTGATATAAATTGTGGTCTGAAAATTCTAATCCTTGTTCAAAGGTGATATAAATTGTGGTCTCCTTGAAAACTAACATAATTGATGGATAAATTGGAGCACACATTATTTGACACTGCTATGATCTTACTTAAAAGGGCAAATGAGGTGAAAAACACTTCGTTAGATAGAACACACTACTATAAAAAAGATTAAAAAGGAAATATGATATAACAAAAATTGATAAATTCAATGTTCAGAACTTTAGTTTTGTAGTAAGTGACCTTCAGCTGTATTCAGATTCTTCTCTGCTATCTAGTTGCAGTTGAAGCATTCTTGGTAAATCTTACCGCAAAAATTTCATCCATGTCTTCAGGAAGTAAAACTCTGAAAAATACACAGTGATGATTCAAGCCTTTTTCACCATGTAGTCTTTGGAAATTGCCCAATGCACCAGCATGCAGGTTTGGTAAAGCATAAAAAATAATCCTGATTCTTTGATGGAAGACTGCCATTGCACACCTGAAACATTACAATTGTAAGCATAAGAGATTGTGAAATTAATGGTAGCATATTCACAACCTGATTGCAGCTACAAGGTAAAAGAATTCCACCATGAACGCATATTCAACTGTGGTTTTGGCAAACTTACGTTACACAAGGCTCCCAAACTAGATGGATGTCGTAACCAGTGCATAGATAAGGTCTTGACAATATAGGATGAATACCTAGGTACTATGATCTGTTTCCTCACTGTTCTCAACCTGAAATTCCAACAACATTTATTTCAAAATTTAGGAAAAGAAGTTAAAAAACAAAAAGGCACAATATAGATATATTCTGTACCCATCAGCCTTAGAGCTTACATTTGCAAGGTCGGTCTTTTGTCGTTTTGCTGGAGTACCTGTGGAAGAAGACTGTACGTTATCCACTCCATTGGATTTATCTATGTCATGTTCCATAGCAGGGAAGAGAAGTCTGTCCCTTGCAGTGGAAAATTCTATAGCAACCATAACAGTATGACGTAGAGGATGCCAATAACAAGTTGTTAGATGTGACTTTTGTTGAGCCAACTGCCAAGGGTGTAAAAAAGAAACACCAGGAAAATCATTTGAAAGATTCAAATGCATCACTTCTGGCTGTGTAGAACAACCATTGACGCTAGTCTCCTCTCTGGAAGTGGAACAAGAGCAGATTTGATCACGTGCACTTGCAATCATGTGCTTGCTTAATGGAAGGATCCACAATAACTGCAGCATTTGCTATCTACATACAGAAGCATAAGAGGCATCTTCAGAGAAAATAAACCACCACACAAGCGAACCCAAAGTAATAGTTTTGTAATCGACTTCTATATTTGAACAAGTGACATGCTCATTTCTAAGAGGCCTCATGTAGACCCCCATACAAAGTTTAATGCCAAATGACTACTCAACTAACAGACTAAAGTAGAAGAAGCCCAATGTAACATAGATGCATGGGATGAAACTTATTTATTAATATAATTACCGAACCATCACCATATTTCGCCAACTCAACAGCAAATTTCATGAAACCAAAAATTGATTGTGAGTCCTCTTCACTTAATCCAATAATGCCATCAATATTGTTGTAAATTGAGGAGAATTTTTTTTTCAAAATCCAGTAAGATGCCAGCAAAATGATATTATTTTGACAAATATATGAGAGAAACTCTACAAACAGAAACACATCCTGTGAAACGATGAATAAATATGCTATGTATGCCACCATGTCTATTTGTGAAATATTGACAATACAGATGCTCTGCAAAGGAAAACAACTAGCAATCCCTATTTATTATAAAGAAATAATGCAAACGTATATTACACTTGTCAAGAATGAAGTATATTTTATTCATCTGTGTATCAGTAGAAAGTAGGTGATTTACGAATAGTGGAAAAACAAAAAAACATGAAAAGGAAACATCCAACAAAAATATATATACTAAGGTGGTGGATGATATGATGTTGGCCACAGCTTGCATTGTTCTTCCCATTCTTCTTTTGACAAAACAGCATATTTAGAAACCTAAAATTAATTGAAGTAAAAATGTAAATTGCATCCAATGATCTCAAAGGACAAATATAATAAGGCGCAGATTTTGATCCAAAAATGTACTTCCATAACAGTCACTTTAAAACCTTAATTAATATTAAAATTTTCTTCAGGAAATATCTACAAAAACTGAGCAATAAAGTAATTTCATATCTGATTAACCATGATGTAATTTTATACCAGAAGCAAACTTCAGAACCTTAAGCAGCCAAAATCACAATCATGATAACATAAACGAAGCAAATCATTGATAAACCATTGCAAATATATACATTCATCAGATGCATCATACAAAATGAAATTCCAGGAAATAAAGTTAATATGCAGAAAATTTACAAACCAAAGGATGACCCACTTTTGTGATAAAAGGACTGAACTGGTGGGAATTGACAAGCTCTTATATATCCTGTGGAAGGCTGTTTATTTGATTATCATTTTCATCAGCTAAACATAATATTGCTGACAATTGAGTTTTTCCTGCCATGTAAGCAAATTGTTAGAACCATGTGCTAGAAATATTTGAACAACTTTTTTTTTTTTTTCCAATAGCAATATCATCAAAACTAAATGGAAAAAAATCTAAAAAGATGAGCGTAAAAGAATATTGTTTAACATCTTGTAACATAATATTAGGATGCTTTTGGGAGTGCTTGTTTAGAAAGCTTTTTTACTGGATCATGCTTTCACAAAAGCACTTGGAAGCAGAATTGTAAAACAACCAGTCAAGTGTTTCCAAGTATGACAGTATTAAGGACTTCCAACAACACCTTAAGGTTCTGTACGAGTCCTGCTTGTAACACTTAAAACTCTGTTTAATTGTCAAAAAGGTTTCAGCTTCTCTTTTAAGAAAACACAGAAAATGCATCCAGGAGAAACACTTGATATGCGATTTCAGAGGCAAAATATAGCTGTTTCAATCAAAAAAGAACTTTCTAGTGCTTTATTAAAATGACAAATAAACATACAAAACACTACATACATGCTCTTGAGGAAAGCCCTTTTACTCAAAAATCCTTTCTACAAAGCATTCCCAAACACGCTCTTACATGTGCAATATCACATTATCATAGATAAAGACAATTACTTTTTGTTCAAAAAATAATCTTTTATGAACATGTAATTAATTTTCACAAAAATTAATGCTATAAAAATGCAAAAAGCAACAGTATTATCATTTTATCAACAGACAAACTTCCTTCAAGGAATTTCTTCCGTACTCGCTTTACATGGCGCAAATTTTGCAGTGGAGCGACTTGATTTAAATACCTATACAAAACAAAATTTTATTTTATTTTTTGTAATTCAATCATAAAAAATAAAGTAACTGCAGTAATAGAATTGAACAATGGCTAACCTTATAATAGTGTTGGCAAGCTTTGGCTCAATAACCGAAGCAAATACATTAACTGTGAAAAGAATTTGCCAGTTAAAAAAAAAACAAAAACATTTAGTTCATTTACGGGGAAATAGAAACAAATTAAAGACGAATATATTAGGGTTGAGAAAATGTGACCGGTGGGTTGTTGCTTGGGCGGAAATGGAGGTTCAGCTGGAATGTGTATGATTTGATACGTATTTATTTCTTAATTAGAGCTTAGTTCCTGTACCTGAGAGAGAATTTTCAGCTGAGATGAGATCGAAATTTTGAGTTACAAAATCTAGGGTTTAAGAGAGGGAAAGGGTTTAGCAGTTTAGCACCGGCAAAACGCGCCATTTGCTTCATTTTGATAAACTTGGTAACGATGTCGTTTAGATTGGCAGTATAGCCAAGCCCATCCGGTCCGGTCCGATATTAAAAGTCGAACCGGTGCATCGGTCTTCTCTCTTTCTTCACAACACCCCCCTCCACCTGCTAGCGACTGAACATCCGAGAAACTCTTATTATTGTAGACTTTGAACTGAATCCGAAGAGCGAAATAACAGCCAAATGGTCAAACTCAACGGAAACGTCCTCACCATTTCTGTCGATCAACCACACCATTAAATTCTGACGACGTTGAACTTCAAACCTAGGTCGACGCTACGTTCTAGAACCGCCGGAATCGTCGCGGCCGCAGCCAAAACCGCTCGCGGCTTCACCGTTCTAAAACGCCAACACTTTAATTGACTGTCATCTACTGCGATTTGGGTCTAGAGGTGAGATTTTATCTTTGTCAGAAATTTACCAAGATTCGCTTTCTTCCTTTCTCTGGTTCATTTTTTATTGTCAATTTTTTACTTTTCCTATCAAATGCAGTTCTGCTTCATTTCTATGTAAACAAATTAATACCTAAATTTTATTCCATGAATCTTCTCGAATTTCGCTTTTGTAAGGCTTCTATGTGATTAATTAATTAGCTTGAAACGTTACTTTCATTGCAGATAGAGCTTTTGAACATTTGAAATGGCCGAGGTTGTGACAAGCAAAGTGGTAATTGTTTTAGTTATTGTATCATTGAAATTAAGATAGAGAATTGGGTTCATTTCATGACTTACTTGAGAATCAACATTAATTCTTCTGGTTTTAGTGAAAATAATGGTTTTGTTCGGGTTATTGATACCAATTTTGCCTTTTGTTTGGGTATTTGACTTTCTTTTGCAGGAGAACTCTTCTGGTGATAAAAATGAAACTCCAAAAAATGTTTTCGATTTAGGAGCATTTGTCGGGGACTTAACTTTTGAGGAAGACGGGAGCAGGTTTGTGGAAGTAGATTGTGTATTATGTGAATGTTGATTATTTAATAGTTTGAGGTCTGGTTTGTATTATGGAATCTAACCATTCACCAGTTTGCCTTAAAATGTAGTAGAATGATCAAGACGTGTATGCCATTTTGATACATTGTTTCAAGACTTGGATACTTTGTTCTTAAAATATTGGTTCCTGTGTTTGCAGTGATGATATAACTTTGGAAGGACTTGAGCAAGAGCTTGAAGAATGCAAAAACTATGATGTAAGCAGCTTTACTGGTGTTTCCTTTTATCTAATATCTAGCATGTTCTTGGTCATTGCATGCTCAGTTGCAGTTGAGCAACTCGTTTGAGGCACTACTCTAGCATTGACTCGTTGCCTGAGGAGAGAATCAGTGGAGAGACTGCCAGTAAATATGACCATTAATATCCAATTCTCATTGTTAATGTGTGTAGGTAGAACTAAAAAACTGAAAGCTTGTTAGTGCATACGTGACTGTCCATTGGTCATTGATTAGAACCACAAGTGTGCATACCATATTATTTTCTTTTACTCACCACATGAACTTTGTACCCTTTCTCATTTTTATTTCTGTTTCATTACCTCTTTTTTTTTTTGGGCTTACTCTCATTTCTAAACCTTACTGTTGGCACCTACTTGCAATGGAGGTGGTGGCAAATATCCTGTCTAAAGGTACAACACTAAGGGAGTATACAAAAGGGGTTGAGAACAATCTACGGCACGTTGAATTGGACTCAATTCAGGTCTGTGATGACTTCTCAGATATTTTCCCTCGGTTGTGTTTCAGCTGACAAAATGGATAAGGTTGTGCGGATAATGTGTCCTTCATTTTAACATCAAAAAGATAGTGTAAAGTGGCATCTTTATTGTTCTTAAGAAGCTGTTTCTTTGCGTGGATTGAAGCATGTAATATTGAGCTGAGACTACAATTTCAAAGTATATTGATACAGGACTGAGTTTAATATTCTTATAGAGGGATTAGAAAGGGATATATGTATAAATTTTAATTGCATTTTCTACTCTGCTAGGTTCAGTCTTATTATTTCAGGTGTCTCATCTATGTTATGGTGAAATCCTAGGGTGTTTCTTAGGTCGGAGAAAATATCATCTGGTTAATAACTAGAATTTGTTTGGAAATTAACCAGTCGTGTAATACAATGAAGCTACTGTGTGAATTGTTAACTAATCCTGTGTGGACAAGCATAAGCGTTAGCAAGTCATTTTTACGTCATTTGAAGTGTGTAAACTGGAAACACTCTATCTTGGTATTTGAATTTTATGATTTCTTAGTTCTTGTACACATGTTCTGGAGGGAGGCTACAGTGTCTGTTAGATCAAAAGAAATATGATCTGGCTAATGGATAAATGAGGGCCCTTATGTACGATACATTGGCAGTTCTGTTTGGACAAGGATAGACTTATATAGTTTTTTTTTTTTTCCATCCCTGATCAGATGTGGTGTATGATTGCTTATAGTATGAGGTGTTTAGCGTGTAACAACGCTTTCTTTTTTGTGAGATTCTGTGATACTCTATGTTTTCTTATCACTCAATGTAATCATGCGTGGTAGTCTATGTTCTCTTATCTTTAAGTATCCTCTTTTTATTGATTTTCCACTGGCAGATTACGTTGTATTATTTGATATTCCAAAAACAATTCTTCATTTGCTTTAAAAGTCTTCCAACACTGCAGGATTATATTAAAGAAAGTGATAATTTGGTGTCTCTTCATGATCAAATTCGTGATTGTGACACCATTTTGTCACAGATGGAGACTCTTCTCAGTGGATTTCAGGTATGTTAGTTTTTTGATTATCAATTTACCAAACATGACTTTCATACATCTCCTCTGAGATGATGCTTTGTATTAGTTTACTTGTTTAAAAGATTAAACTATACTTGAAAAGTATTTATCGGAAATCTTCTTTACCATAAAATATTGATGAAGGATATTTATTGTATATACATATGCTGGTGACTTATTGCAAATTGTTATTGGGTTGAGGAAACAAGTACCTCTCACAAAATTTCTTTGTTCTTGAGGTTCATGTTGATGACTGTTATTGTAAGCTGTGTACCAAGGAATCCTACGAGTTAAAATACAACAGATTGCTGGTTTTGCAGCTCTAGAATCATCCAGCATGATAAAATCAAGAGGCGAATGGCGATCTGGAACTTATTGAGACTTTTTATGGATTCAAGATGCTATTCATAAGTGTACTAGGTGTACATGATCTACTATATCATTTTCCTGTATTTTTCCTGTTGCTTGGTAGAAGATCCAAGTAAGTGCCCAACAATGGCAACTTTATGGAGAATTGCTGGATGATAGAATGTATCCTATCTTCATTGGACCCTCACTAGACCCTCACTAGATAATGGTCTTTCCAGTGCCTCTGATCAATAGTACCAGAATAAATGAAATTATAAAAAAAAATCTAAGATTTTAAATAGTATCCTCCTTATTTATTCTCCTTCGTGAATGTTGATTTAGGAGGTGTATTCTTACATTTTGTCTTAAATTCTAGATTTATAGTACTTTTCTGCTTTTGTTATGGTGGTTGATTTTCTTAATGCAAGAGAAAGAATAACTTCCTTTTTGCCTGATTTCGCTTTGTTCTTCAGTGTAATTTGATCTTGTATTACCAGCATTACTAAGAGTTCTAAAAATTTTGTGCCAGACTGAGATTGGTTCAATAAGTTCAGACATAAAGGTACTTCAAGAGAAGTCTATGGATATGGGTCTAAGGCTGAAGAACCGCAAGGTATGTTTCTGTAGGGACAACACTTTATTACTAGATTTGAACTAGGGAAGCAAAGAGCAACTTTGTCAAGAAAGTCAATCCTCTCGGGGAAGAATTCTGGTGGTGGTGTTGGGGAGAAAATCTGACATCAACCAATATTTTTTATGTCAACCTTTTTAGATGTTTTGATGGTCGCTGTCAGCATTCCCTTATTCTAATAAAACAATGATGTAGGAGTCAATCTGTCTATTTTACTTATCTTAGGGTTTATTTGTGTCTGCTAGTTTACAGTTGTACAATTTTTGTTATCTTTATGGGATGTTCTTAGTTTCATGGACTTCTTATTCAGTTCTTTGAATACCACTTCTTTTAATTAAATTTCACTGTTCCATACCCAAAAACAAATAAAAATAAAATTTTTTGTGATATTGGTGTTATGCACTGATGGCATCATAATGTGTACAGCCTGGGATATTGAAATTTAAGATTTTCTATTTGTTTTCATATGCATCTTACCTTCACTTGCTTTTTTTGTGGTTTATATAGGAAATAAGTTATATATCTTCCGTTTCTATTGCCTTCTTTTTCTTAAGTTATTTTTCATATCTCTAATTCATTTTATTTTCCAAATATATGTGGTTTTATGTTCTTTGGATAGGTGGCAGAGTCAAAATTGGCTAAATTTGTTGAAGACATCATAATCCCTCCACGGATGATAGACATAATTGTTGATGGAGAGGTATTTATTGTTTATGTGAATTCTCCTACTTTTACACGTCTTTTTATTTTAGTTTGCAATTTGCTCAGAGTGATTTCTTCCAAAATCTATCATGGGATAGGTAATGTGCTCTTTCTCTGACAGGAATTTATTTGTCCTTATGGATTTATTTTGATCAATATATTTTCATTTTAATTATCTGAAAGGGCTTGTGATTGTAGTAGTTAACAACTTAATGTACTAGTTAGAAAAAGGTTTAGAAGTCTAATACCTTTTTAAGGTTTTTCATGGACATTTTGGGTAAGTCGTACTTATGTTAAGTGGAGTAGAAATCTGAGTCAAAGATAAAGGACTAGAACTTGCAAAAGAGTTTATTTTCGCATTTCATTCTTTATAATCCTTCCTTCGCTATATCTCCATTCTTTTATAGAATTTTACAATATCTTTCATTGTACTGTCACTGTCTGTTTAATCTTATAAATAACCTTACCCCATTAAGTTTGTATTATATCTGCATTATGACTGCAGATCTGACACCTAATTTCAGCCTTATAATCTTGTTTTGCGGGTGACCTGATACTTTAGTTTATTCTTTTCTTATTTATTTGGTGGTTAAAATAAAATTTATAAATGATTGCTGATTTTAATAGAAAGGTCTGAATGCCCCCACCTTCTTTAGTTCATTACTTATTTTGGCTGAAGTCATGGATTTGCTTGTGACTGCAACATCTATACATGTTATTTGTGTTGCGTCTTTGATTTGATAATCAAGTATGGTGAAAATATGGCTTTATCTTCATTTGTCCAGACTATTATGCATATACATCCTGTTTTACAGATTTGAAATATGTTACATATGTCCTTAATTTTTCACTGCACACTGTTCTTGCTACCTTCTTGTTATTAAAGAAAATTCAAAAGCAACTATTTTTCCTCTCTTTCATCATCTTATTAATTTACAGAGGAACTTTTATTCAGGTCAATGATGAATATATGAGAACTCTCGAGATTTTGAGTAGGAAGCTGAAGTTTGTTGAAGTAGATCACGTGGTTAAAGCTTCAAGAGCCCTCAAAGATGTTCAGCCTGAGCTTGAAAAACTTAGGCAGAAAGCTGTTTCAAAGGTAGTTAACTGGAGCTTCATGATGGTTCTGATAATTGGTCCTTACTATGGCATTCACATAAGATGTGGTGTGGCAATCCTGCATGTTCATACTTTTATGTGAAAGATATATATGCGCATATATTTTCCGTCTGACTGCTATTGATATTCTTACTTGTCCATAATTACAAAGGTCTAAAGCTTAATCATCTTAGGGCTTGCTTGAGATCACCTAAACAAAAAGCTATTTTATTTTATAAGTTAAAAGTTGAATTAAAATTTACTTGATTTAACTTTTAAAAAGTAATTTTTACATAAAAAAAGTTAAAAGTTAAAAGTAAGGGAGGGGTTACTTTTTTTACTTTTTTGGGATACGCTTGGTATTTATTAAA
>JAVXUL010000021.1:6060985-6081055 GCA_035590515.1 Trichilia minutiflora | reverse complement strand
ACAATTAAAAAAATATTTTTAAAATAATATTAATATTATATGTGTATTTAATGAAAAGAGAAGAAAAAACTTTTTTTTTGATAGTTTTTTTTAAGATTTACAAACTGATTTTTATTTCTCTTAAAAAAAATAGATTTTAAAAATAAGATGAAATTTTTTTCTGAAATTATTTGATATGATAAATAAAATAATCTATTTTTTTATTAAAATTATCATAAAGGGTATTTGATTTAGTTAAATCACAACATTTGAAAGAAAGAGTTAAAAAGAATATTTTTAAAATAAAACAAATATTATATATATATATTTAATCAAAAGAGAAAAAAATCTTTTAGGACAGTTTTTTTAAGTTTTAAAAATTGATTTTTGTTTCTCTTTAAAAAAATTTTAAAATTAAGATATTTTTTTTTTAAACTGTTTGATATAGTAAATAAAATAATCTTTTTTTATTAAAATTATCATAAAAATAGTATTTGATTTAGTTAAATCAAAACATTTGAAAAAATGAATTAAGAAGAATATTTTTGAGATAAAATAAATATTATATGTGTATTAATAAAAAGAAAAAAAAAACTTCTTTTAGAAAAGTTTTTTTAAGATTTAAAAACTGATTTTTATTTCTCTTAAAAAAAATTTAAAATTAAGATAAAAATTTTTTTTATAAAATTGATTGATATAATAAATAAAATAATTTTTTATTAAAATTATTATAAAAAATATTTAATTTACTTAAATCAAAATATTAAAAAATATTTTTAAAATAAAATAAATATTATATATAAATTTAATAAAAAACTAAAAAAAAATAGATCAAACAGTCACTTAATTGAAAAGGTTACTTTCGAAGAATTAAAACTGTTGCCAACTTGTATCTTCCTTTTTCCTTCCATTTCGGACTCCGCATTCGAAGTTGGAACTTTTTTTTACTTATCGAATTTATGAACAATTAATTAATTATTCCCTTTTTAAAGGAATGGAATATTACATTGTTTCCATATTGCACTTGTTTTGATGAAGGGCCAACCATCCATTATTGTATAAATTCTTTAGGTTATTAAAATCATAATTTTAATTAAAATCGTTTTTTATTTAAAAAATCAAAACGTAAATACAGAATTTTTAATAATATATATATAATAAAATATTTAAAATATTTTTATAAATTAATAAAATTAATTAAAATTGATCAAAATCGATCAAATATTTTTATTGTTTTACTATTTACGATTTTTAACTAAAATCGAAATCGTTTTCTTTGTTAAAATCGTTGATTTTACTGTTTAAAATCACGATTTTAATAACAATGACTTGATAATACATTGAACGACACAACTCTTTATAAAGTTACAAAGAAATCAAACCCTTAAAATCAAAAGTAATTGTAATAGTAAAGAAATTAAGATCTAATTATTTATGGGTAAATAACTATTTTCCCCCTGATTTTTTACTTAATACCTGATATCCCTTCCTCTTTGAAAAAATACTCAATGCTTGAATAAAAATCTAATAAAACAAAATCTATCATCATAGAGGTATTAAATATTTTTCCAAAACCCAAGGGAGTATTAAGTCAAAAAATAGATATATTCAATTATCTTCAGGTGTTGGGAAAAGCTAACGGATGATGAAGAAATTATGTAGAGTAAATATTTCTTGCACGTTTCTATTTCATTATTTTTTTTAAAAAAAAAATTATTAATGTTATGAATGAATTTCATAACTGGAGTTTATGATCCTTTCTTTTTATACTAAATTTCTTAATGATAAGTATCAGATATAGATATAGATGCTAAACATTCTTCTTAATTTCCACAATAATTTCTTAGTATCTAAGCCTTATTTGTGCCGTAAGTATCATATCAACATGTTCTATAAATCAATTAAATGAGTTATCAAAATTTTGGATATTACCTATCCTATGCGACGTAGCTTGGTGGTTTAATAATTATTAAAATTGTTTGGGTATTTTTATTGAAGTCCAATTTAAAGACCCAAATCTATTATATGGATATAACTTTTTCATGATTCTTTGAATACGATGACGTTCTGAGACTTCTTTCTGCGATACTAGAAATAATAGGATCGTGTTGTATGGATCATCTAAAGCCACTAATTCAAAGAATCTGTCTTGGATTACTTATAGTAAATATATGCTCGGAAGATGTCCTAATCATCACCTATCCGAGATCCTATCTCGGGGGATTCGATCAAGTATCTACTATGTATAGTATCATCAATAACCTGTCGCACCTCCAAATAAAAAATCAAGACTCGGAATCTCGAGGATACCTGTGACATGGAAAAACATCTACGACACTAATGAATAATGTCATCAAAGATCTGACACATCTCTAAAAGGAGCGTCAAGACTCAAAGCCTAGGAGAATTTGGCTCAGGACCTTGAGTACACGTGACATGGTACAGCACCTACAACAGTCACACCCCGCGATTCCCATAATAAACTTTCAAGACAAGCCAGTCCAATAACAACACATGTTAACAGATACGGAATTCATGATTTCATATAACTGAATCTGGGAATAAAAGAAGGTACGTACTATCTTTTTGGGAGAAAATATTCAGTCACACACATCTAATATATACAAATACTAAGATACACAGAGAGAGAATTCATTCGATTTTCTCTGATTTACTTACTCCTCTCATCACTCCCACACACAAGTAAGACTCTTACTAACTTAAGTATTTGATGATTTTTGTTAGAAAACTGGTTTTATTCTTGAGATTTTATTGTTTTACAATTCACAAAACTAAAGTTCAAGAAGACAAGTTAGTTCTGAAGGTGAAAGACTACAATAACTTCTTACATCAATGAAAGTAATTTTCAAATCTAGTGTCAAGCGGGGTGGGGATATAATCATTAAAAAAAAAAAAATTCATATCCAAATAAATAATGCAATTTATTCTCACAACAAAAATAACAGAATTTGATTGATTAATTTCGTAAGTACGTGAGAAATTATTTATTTAATTAATTAGTAGCTAGCTTGATAACCTTTTTGTAAGAGTCATTTGTTCTCTCATGTCTGGTTAACGCCATTGTTAATTTCACAGATTTCAGAATCCATGCAGCTGTAGTACTCAGTCGCCGTTGGAATCAACAGAGGAGTGTGTGTAAGTCGATTAACAGAAACGTGTGGAAACTTAAAGGAGATACAAATACGAGATCATTTGACCTCTTGACTTGAGTCATCTCTCGTGTAATGTGCTTTGCGATTGCTTGTAGTGACTTCATCTTCTACAACGTCGAACAAGTTGGAACGAATTTCTATCTCCTCTCCTTACTGGAATATTTTCTCCTGTAATTTCTACTGTTGTTAGGATCTGATATGCAGCTGAAGCTGGTGTGTAGCTGATGTGTAACTGAAGCTGATAGTTGAAGCTGGTGTGTAAAATAAAGCTGACGTGTATAAGTCATAATAACATGTGTAAATGATTTATCGTTGGTTAAAGAAAGTAGTTAGTGAGTTACGTTTTCTGTTTTCATTTTTTCAGATATATACACTGCACAGAGTGTAACAAAACAGAGGAGTTTTTTACAGAAAAGTTTTTCATTCGTCTTCTTTATTCTTCCATTTTCTCTCGAATGCTTCTGGCTTAATAACTGTCAGCACTTGAGGATTCAGTAGGAACTTCCGTCAGCTACTATGGCGATCAATGTTTACTATTTGCTTTGGAGCACCTGCAACAAAAAGGAAGAAGACATACGTAAATTACCATTTTATTATTCCTAAAACCTTTACTTCTTCGCCGTTCTGACTCAAGATCTTCAGAGACGTAACCATCTTGTATTCCGTGCAGGAATCACGACGGAGATGTCTTGTACTTGCACTCCTCCTAATCGAACTCATATGGACCTTGAAGACTTCGAAATCGACCTCAGGTCTCAGATGTGAGAGGCAACCGGACAGAGACACCGTTTTCCGTTTCGATTGTACTTTTTTTTTAAATTTTTTTATATTCAAAATATAAATAAAAAATAAATTTAATAAAAGAATAGTCAAAGACTATTATGCCCCTAATAAGCAGGTAGCTTCTTGGTTTGTTTGTTGAGCTTGAGGGGGTTCTGCTGTTGCCGTTGCTTTTCCAGAACCAGTGCTGTCATGAAGACAGGAGGAAGAGTATCTTGTTCTGTGTACCAGCTGAGAAGTTTCTTCATCATTAATCAGGAACTCAAACTGTGGCCGCAGACAAATGGGTTCCCTCAATTGAAGAAGAAGAATCAAACTTCCGTTCTTTTGAGTTTCTGAACCAAAATTTTCGTTTCGACTGCTTTTGTGCGGTCGTGCTATCTTTTCTCGACCGAAAATTTGCCTACAAACAATAATAAATTCTTCGTCTAGGTGAGTTTTTATGGAGAGTCGCTTCTCAGATGTGGAAGTCGAGGAATATTCTCCCAGCTTAAACTTCGATCAAGAACTACAAATGCCCGAGGTTGACAGAATTCGTGTAGATTTTGTTGCTAACAGATATAAGAGAAATCCTTGCCAGTTACGGTAATTTCCTATTCTGAAAATAACTAAGTTACTATGGTGCTCAGCTTAGTTATACCTGTCGGTTACTGATTTTATTTACCACTTCCTTAATGACTTAATGGAGTAACACATTTATTTTTGGATTTGCTGCTTCTATTCTGTTCGTCTGTATTAAAACATCAGTGTGCTTACTTATTGTTGGAGTTTGAACTAATGGAGATTTTAATTCTTTACTGAGAGTGGTTATGCAACAAGATGAACATGTATTTGGCCAAAATGAGGATTTGCTAGCATCATACGTAAGGATTATTAAAATAAAAGATTTTGAAGTTAGTCTTCTGAACATTTATGACTGCAAGAGGATCAACAGCTAATACAATGTCACCCCTGGAAATAAACATTCTTGTGAAACTACCGTATTTGATATTTCATTTGAATTGATCATTTTTTCCCGGCAAAGACTCAGATATAATGTGCGGTTAACCGTCCTTCTATTCTAATCCAATTATGTTTTTCATTCATGGGAATAAAATCTTTTGCAGTTAATGTCTGGATTAACAGAGTTTTTTATATTTTTATGGCAAATAGAAAAGGAAAGTGGTGCGTTTGAGGCTTTGCCAGCGAAAGAGGAAAGAGTAAGAATATTAACATTGGAAAATATCAAAGAGTGCTTATTCTTGCAGTTGGAACTAATAGAGTTTCTACAAAGTATGCTAGGGACGACTTTGAACAGTTTCATATGGGCTCGGGTACTGACGAGAATGCCGATTTTATGGCTTACAGCAGATATAACTTGAGTTCCTTCTTCAAAGATTTTCCCATGCGCTTTGACAAGAATGGTAAGTTACTGGTTGACAGTAGATATAGCTTGACAGAGGTCATTTTGCTAAGATAGTATTTCTTTTTCTGGAGATTATTGATTAAGCTATTATGGTGCTCAGGTTGGCCGAGGAGTAGATTTAATGCATCTCTGGGTCCCGTTTCATTCTTTTAATTTGATAGCACACATTTTGAGACAGTATTAGATGCAAAAGCCTCATTGAGATGGGATAACAAACAATCAGTTGTAAAAAATTGCATTATCTGTATTAATTGATATTATTTTTCTAAAATTTCTTGGCAGGACGATGAAACAAAACCCATTATTGACTCTTCAAAATCTCTAAACCCCTTCCGCATAGATATCGGAGAAGATTAACAGTCTGGACTGAAGAAGAAATATTGGTTGAAGTTTTGATCGGAAATTTTTTGTAAGTGCACATAGTCCATCATAGTAATAAACTTAAGAAATATTTAGGTATCAAACTTACATAAATAACAAAACAAAAGGTTAATTATACTTAAACTGTTCTAAAGATGATAATTAAACACGATAATGATAAATGGATTGAAAAAGAATAAATGTTAGAGTTAGGGCTATAGAGTTTACTTACTGATAATTACTAATATATATTCATGAATTTTATAGTTTTGAATGTTGGTTGATTAAATTATCACATTAATTCTTTATCAAAATATTAGTATTATATTAAATTAATAATGATTACTCGTTGACGTCTCAGTTATTAATTAATCCTATTATAATTTAAACTAAGGAGCATTGCAAACAACCAATTATATGTTTATACCTAATTATTTAGGTTAGTTTTTTAATACACAGTTTATGTTCTTCCATCAATACTTCACATAAACCCTAAGATTATCCTTATGGTAATTAATCACAAGAACAACAATAATAACAAAGAAAACAAAGAAAACCCACAAATTGAAAAAATTAAAGTTAAGATTAAATCATTCTAAATAACATATAATAATCCCTAATTAAGTTACAACCTTCAACCATAACAAATGTTTCGTCCCATGTAACAACAAACATTATCAACAATTGAATTAATAAACAAAAAGTATTCTAAGAAAATAAAGAGGGAAAAAAGAAAGAAAAACTCTACAGTCTTGATCCTTGCTATGCCACCGTTCTTCAATGCCAAGGAAAACTCTAAACTCTGGAAAAGAAACTAAAAAGAACTAAAGAGAGACCCTAAATTGAGAAAACAAGTGTATTGATGATTTTCTGGGAACTTAGACTAATCCTAATCAAATTAGGAGATCTAAACTTTTCCTATTTTAGGACCCCTGATGGAATCCGGTGCCTGTATTCTCAATCCGAGACGCCGTTCTTGATGACAAATTTTTCCCTGAGAAGAACCGGTTCACCAACTGATGCCACAACCAGCGCTGGTCTCCTTCTTAAGCAAAATCCCCGAGCCAATCCGATGCAATGATAGGTTTTATAAGATGGTTCATTTTATTCCATGTAAGAAAACAACGGATGCTGTTTATGTTGCTCAATTACTTTTTCATGAGATCTATCGTCTCCATGTATTGCCTGAGTCTATTGTTTCAGATAGGGACACCAGGTTCCTTAGTCACTTTTGGTGCATTTTTTGGAAGATGGTCAACACCTGACTTGTTTTGAATTCGGATTAAATGAAGTCCTGCCCATTACTTCCAGATGCAAGATTAGGAAAGAAAAAAAAAAGACAAAAATACTATTTCGGAGATTTTTTATTTTTGATAATTTAGAATTCTTTTCAAATTAGGATTTCTGCCCATATAAGGCTGTGTAACCATAAACCTAAGCAGTTTTTGAGTTTTTTTTTTTGAGAACATAAATTTTGTCTTTTGAATTCTCTTCAATTTTTTGATATTTTTTATAGAATTAACAAAAGTTTTGTGAATCCTATTTTTTTGATATTCATTCATGACTCAACAGATCTATATATAGAAGGCTTCCCCTATGTCACAAAGTAATGAGATATCATTTTATTATTATTAGGAAAATAAGCAAAAATAGCCACTGTTCATACTTCTTAATAAAAAATGATCAAGAGAAACAGTGGCGTTGAATAATATTGTTGACTCAAAATTTTAGACAAAAATACCCTCATTACTTTACCCGTTTGCTAGGAAGTGTTCTTTGGTTTACTCGGAAGTGTGAGTCACACTTTTGAATAAACCACAGAACACTTCCTCCACAGTTTACGGAAATAAGCAAAAATAGCCACTGTTCATACTTCTTAATCAAAAATGACCAAGAGGAACAGTAACGTTGAAAAGCAAAGTTGACTCAAAATTTTGGACGAAAATACCCCCATCCACTTTACCCGTTTGCTAGAAAGTGTTCTGTGGTTTACTCGGAAGTGTGACTCACACTTCCGAGTAAACTGTGAAAGAAGGGTTCTGTGGTTTACTCGGAAGTGTGAGTGTAAACTGTGACTCACACTTCCGAGTAAACTGTGAAGGAAGTGTTCTGTGGTTTACTCGGAAGTGTGACTCACACTTTCGAATAAACTACAGTTTACTTGGAAGTGTGACTCACACTTCCGAGTAAACTGTGGAGGAAGTGTTCTGTGGTTTACTCAGAAGTGTGACTCACACTTCCGAGTAAACCAAAGAACACTTCCTAGCAAACGGGTAAAGTAATCAGGGTATTTTTGTCCAAAATTTTGAGTCAACAATATTATTCAACGTCACTGTTCCTCTTGATCATTTTTGATTTGATCATTTTTGATTAAGAAGTATAAACAGTGGCTATTTTTGCTTATTTCCCTTTTTATTTCTGTTTCGTTACTTCCTTTATTTTTCAGCTAAGTTTCATTTCTGAACCTTACTGTGGGCTCCTACTTGCTATGCAGGTGGTGGCAAACATCCTGTCTAAAGGTTCAATACTAAGGGAATATACAAAGGGGGTTGAGAACAATCTGCGGCAAGTTGAATTGGAGTCAATTCAGGTCTGTGATTACTTCTTCGATATTTTTCCTCAATTGTGCTTCAGCTCACAAAATGGAAAAGGTTGTGTAGATGATGTGTCTTTCATTTTAACATCAAAAAGATAGTATGTATAGTGTGTAAACTGGAAACACTCTATCTTGTCTGTGTACTTGAAAATTTTACGACTTCTTAGCTCTTGTACACTTGCGCTGGAGGGAGGTTACAGTGTATCTTAGATCAAAAGAAATGTCATCTGGCTAATGGAAAGAGGATGTTGCATAATTAACCAATTATGGGATAAGCTCGTATTTAAGATACATTTGCAGGTTTGTTTGGACGAGGATAGACACATATACAGTTGTTTTTCATCTCTGATCATTTGTGGTGTATGATTGCTTATTGTATGAGGTGTTTGGCTTGTAATAATGCTCCTTTTTTTTATTTTTTATTTTTTATTTTTTTCTGAAGAGTTTGTGAGCTACTCCATATTCTCCTATTGCTCAATATAATCATACATGGTGGACCTACTCTTTAGTTATCTTTAAGTATCTTCTCTTTATTGATTTTCCACTTTCAGATTATCATTGTATCATTTGATATTCCAGAAAGCAATTCTTTGTTTGTGTTAAAAGTTTTTCAACACTGCAGGATTATATTAAAGAAAGTGATAATTTGGTGTCTCTTCATGATCAAATCCGTGATTGTGATACTATTTTGTCTCAGATGGAGACTCTTCTCGGTGGGTTTCAGGTATGTTATTTTTGATGACCAATATACCAAAACTTGCTTTCATACATCTCTTCTGAGATGATGTTTTGTATTCTTTTACTTGTTTAAATGATTAAACTATACATTAAAAGTATTTATTGGAATTTTTCTTTACCTTAAAATATCAATGTAGGATATTTATTGTATATTTGTTGGGTTGAGGTTACAAGTAGCTCTCACAAAATTTCTTTGTTCTTGATGTTCATCTTGATGACTGTTATTGTACCTGTGTAACAATGAATCCTAAGGGTTAAAATACAACAGATTGCTGGTCTTGCTGCAATAGAATAATCCAGCATAATAAAATCAAGAGGCAAATGGCTTTCTGGAACATATAGAGGCTTTTTATGGATTCAAGATGCTATTTATAAGTGTGCTAGGAGTAAGCGAGCTACTAGCATCTGCTTTTCCTGTTGCTTAAAAAATTTAAAATATAGATGGGGCTTAATTCCTCCTACTGTTACAACACCTGTGAGCAGTGGTTAAGTTCATTGGTAGAAGTTCCAAGTAGGAGCCCAATAATGGTTACTTCATGGAGAATTGCTGAATGATAGAATTGTTTCCTGACATAGACAGGTTTACTTCGTTGGGACCCTCTATAAATAATGGTCTTTGTAGTGCCTCTGACCAGTGGTACCACAATAAATGAAATTATAAAAAATTAATCTAAGATTTTAAGTAATAATATTCTCCTTTGTGTATTTTGATTTACTAGGTGTGTTGTTAACTTCCAGATTTCTAGTATTTTTTCTGCTTTTGTTATTGTTGTTAATTTTCTTATTGTAAGACAAACATTAATTCCTTATTCCTTGCTTTTGCTTTGTTCTTTGGTGTAATTTGATCTTGTATTATCAGCATTACTAAAAGTTTTAAAAATCTGTGCCAGACTGAGATTGGTTCAATAACTTCAGACATAAAAGTACTTCAAGAGAAGTCTATGGATATGGGTTTAAAGGCTGAAGAACTGCAAAGTATGTTTCTGTAGGGAAAACATTTTATTGCTTGATTTTAAATTCTGAAATCAACCAATGCTTTTTATGTCAACCTTTTTAGATGTTTTCATTGTCACTGTCTGGCAACATTCCCTTATTCTAATAAAACGAATATGTAGGAGTCAGTCTGTCTATTTACTTATCATAGGGTTTATTTGTGTTCTGTCAGTATACAATTGCATAGTTCTTGTTATCTTTTTAGGATGTTCTTAGTTTAATGGACTTCTTGTTCGGTTCTTTGAATACAGCTTCTTCTAATTAAATTTCACTGTTCTGTTTGCATGATTTTTGTTATCTTTTTAGGATGTTCTTAGTTTAATGGACTTCTTGTTCGGTTCTTTGAATACAGCTTCTTTGAATTAAATTTCACTGTACTGTACCCACAGAAAAAAAAAAAATTGTTTGTGATACAATGTAATGTATTTATGGCATCATAATGTGTACTGCTGGGATACTGGAATTTAATATTTTCTATTTTGTTTTCACATGTATCTTACTTTCGCTTGCTTTCTTTTGTAGCTTATAAAGGAAATAAGTTTTATATCTTGCAGTTCTATAGTCTTTTTCTCAAGTTATGTTTCATTTTCTAAATATATGTGGTTTTATGTTCTTTGGATAGGTGACAGAGTCAAAATTGGCTAAATTTGTTGAAGATATTATAATCCCTCCCCGGATGGTAGACATAATTGTTGATGGAGAGGTATTTATTTTTTATGTAAATTCTCCTACTTTTACATGTCTTGTCTGTTTAGTTTGCAATTTGCTCAATATGATTTCTTCCAAAAAGTATCTTGGGATAAGTGATGTGCTCTTTCTAGGACCATAATTTATTTAAGTCATGGATTTATTTTGGTCTATATATTTTCATTTTAATTATCTGAAAGGGCATGTGGTCATAGTGGGTAACAATTTAACATATTAGTGAGAAAAAGTTTTAGAAGTCTAATACCTTTTTTAAGGGTTTTCCTGGAGCCTTTATATTAAATCATACTGATGTTAAGTGGGGTAGACATCTGAACCAAAGATAAATGGCTAGAACTTACGAAAGAGTATGTTTTTGCTTTTCATTCTTTATAGGGAAAAATGCAAAAATGACCACCTTTTAAAATTATTTTTTTAAAATAACCATATCAAAAAAATGTTAACCAACTAAACAAAAAAAATGTGTTTTTTGGACGATTTTGCCTTGTGTTTGAAAGTTGTTTTTTTTGCTGTGTTCTAAAGTGTATTTTTCGAATACAGTATATTTTTTGCCGTGTTCAAAAGTACACTTTCGAACACAGCAAAAAAACCAACTTTCGAACAGAGGGCAAAATCGTCCAAAAAACATATTTTTGGTTTAGTTGGTTAATATTCTTTAAATGTGGTTATTTTAGAAAAACGATTTAAAAAAGTGATTATATTTGTATTTTTCCCTTCTTTATATTCCTTCCTTTGCTATGTCTCCATCTTCTTATAGAAGTGAACTATATCTTTCTTTGTACTGCTGTTGTCTGTTTAATCTTATAATAACCTTAACCCATTATATTTTCATTGTATCTGCATTATGCCTGCAGATCTGGCGCTTAATTTCAGCCATATAATCTTGTTTTGTGGTTGATTTGATACTTTAGTTTATTCTTTTCTGATTTTTATTTGGTTGTTAACATGAAATTTATAAATAATTGCTGAGTTTAATGGAAAGATCTGGATGCCCCCAACTTCTTTAGTTCATAACTTATCTTGGCTGAACTCATGGATCTACTTGTGACTGCAACATCTAGACATGTTATTTGTGTTTCGTCTTTGATTTTATAATCGAATGTGGTGAAACTATGGCTCCATCTTCATTTGTTTAGACTATTATCTATATATATCCTGCTTTACAGGATTGAGATAAATTATATATGTCCTCAATTGTTCACAGCACACTGTTCTTGCAACTTTGTTGTTATTTTGGATTATTCAAAAGCTACTATTTTTCCTCTCTTTCATCATCTCATCAATTTGCAGTGCAACTTTTATTCAGGTCAATGATGAATATATGAGAACTCTTGAGATTTTGAGTAGGAAGCTGAAGTTTGTTGAAGTGGATCACATGGTTAAAACTTCAAGAGCCCTCAAAGATGTTCAGCCTGAGCTTGAAAAACTTAGGCAGAAAGCTGTTTCAAAGGTAGTTAACTAGGGCTGCATGATGGTTCTGATAATTGGTTCCTTACCATGTCATCCACATCAGATTTGGTGTGGCAATCCTGCATGTTCATACTTATATATGCATATATTTTCTGTCTGACTGCTATTGTTCATAATACTTGTTCAAAATTAAAAAGGTTTAATGCTTATCATCTTAGTCAACTGTAAAACTTAGGGTGTCTGTTTACCTTCAAATGGTGTTCCTGTGTGCAATTGGGAATGTTTAAAGGAACAATGAATTTTGCCAAAACCTGCAAAGTTAATCGCTTGTATCACATTTTGTGCTTGAGATAACCAGTGATGTATATAGCTGCTTGTTATTTAATAGGGATGAACCCTATTTTATTTGTTCCCAAATGTGGTTTGGATGGACAGAATTTTCATGTTTAAGTTCAATAGCTGTTGTATTGAAGTAACTAATAAATAACATACATCAAGTTGATTAAGATTCTTTCCCCTGTTACAGCATTTGTATGGAGATATCACATATATGAAAATGTTACATATTCAGGGGGAGGAGTTAAAACAGAATCTGTATGTCAATTTAAACAGTTCTCCTTAAACTGGCAGATATTGTCCTGTTACATGGAAATTTTCAGCCGGGGTACTGGGGAATGAATTTGGCTGAGGCTGCTCACAAGACGGTAAAATTGGTATAAAATATTCATGTTTTAAGTTTATGAATCAGGACATAATTTATTTTAAATTACAAACTCTTTATGATAATGATGGTGATAGTTTTTGGCAGGATCCTGAATGCTCCTAATCATTGTGTAGCAGCAATTTATTGCTGACTAATATTTTTCTTTACGGTATAATTATTTGCAAACAAGTAGACAGTAGGAGGTCGTAACTATATTTATCTTTTTTGCAGGTGTTTGAATTCATTGTCCAGAAACTTCATGCACTTAGAAAACCCAAAACAAACATTCAGATCATTCAACAGAGTGTTCTTCTAAAATACAAGTGAGTTGTCTTTATAGTACTATTATAATTTTGAGCTACACTTTTTATAGTTTAAGGGAAAAACATGAAATTGTAGGTATATTGTTTCTTTCCTCAAGGAACATGGAAAGGAGGTATACAATGAGGTTCGTGCGGCGTACATTGACACAATGAACAAGGTGATTGATTTATATTTTATAATGCATTTGGGACATTGTTTGTCTGTATCCATGGACAAATTGTTATTTTCAGTTTGATCTGTCACGTATTAACTTCATTTTCATTACTTGTTTTCCTTCTCTTTTATTCTTGAACATCTGTAGCATTGTAATCTGTTGTGGTCTTATTTCTTTTTATTATTATTCCTTTTATCTTTTCTCTCTTAATGTAATGTACCCTATGCTTGTTGCCAACCTCTGTTCAGAAGCTGCATAAAGATTACAAGTCATCATAACTTCATCTTGTTTATGGATAGCAAGTGCGGCTATTTGTATGTTATCTTCTGTAAACTTCAAAAGCTAAGACTTTCTTAAAGCATGCTATTAAATTTGTAGCCATGCTGGTGATGGATATGCCAGATATAATTCTTTGTATGCAGGTACAGTTGCTATCATTTTGATCTAAATTGCTGTAATTGAGATGCTGGTAAAGTTATACTGACCTAATCACTAGTTTGTAGTTCCGAATGGTGGTTATTATTATCAAATTTGAGTATAGCGGTTGTGATGTATTTATAGTACTAAGTAGATGTATGTAACTAGTTACTACTTTGGCATTGTTAATTTATTTTTATATCTTGAAAGATCAGCAAAGTTTGGTGTATATAAATTACAACTATGCTGTTTCCATTGCCATATGCTTATCTACCAGATTATCATATTTTAACAGCTCAAAAGATGGGTAATTCAATTTTACATATGCCATTGTAAGAATATCTTTTTGCAGGTTTGATACTATGCTGTGCTGTTTACAGGTTTTAAGTGCACTTTTGCGTGCTTATATACAAGCGTTAGAGAAATGACAGTTAGATATAGCAACATCCAGTGATCTGATTGGTGTGGAGACTAGAAGCACCAGTATTTTTTCAAGAGGAAGAGAACTTTTGAAGAATCGTTCTACTGTTTATGCTCTTGGGGATAGGATAAACATTTTAAAGGTTTTGCCTCCACTAGCTGTTAAATTTGGTTTGCTGGGTATTTATTCATTTAATTTCTAACTAGAGCATTTGCTAAATCAACTATCAGCTGTGAACTTTTGTCATGAACCTCTAATTATTTTCCCTTGGCTTCTTGTTGGTGATTGATTTCTTTCAATTTTATTTTTAGGTGATAGGTATGAGCGAGGGTGAGGAATGCCATGGCTTCTTGTTCCTATTGGAAGGAGGGAGTTTTAGTTTTATGGAATGAGTATAAATTACGGTGCTATTGTTAATTTAAAGATTGTTTCTGATACTTTTCTCAGGTTTTAGTCCATAAGTCACTTCAGGTCATAACTGTTGCTTAGTTGGTCAACTTAGAGAGGAGAGATGATGTTGCTTCAAACTTCAAATATCTTTTTTCCCTTGTTGACTCCTACTTTTCTAGTCATGTGCACTTTGAGTATTTATCATTTATCAACTCTCCTGCTCCCCAACCTTGTGACCAGATACATGCAACCTTTTATGGCTGATATATTTCATTTGCCAAGAACAGAAAGGAAAAAAAAATGTCATATCGAGTGATGCATATGCATCATCAGGTTTTTCTTTTTGATTATTTGTTGGTTAAACTGTCCCAGATTCTTTATTTGTTATTATCCATAAAAGACGAAGTTTTCTGTGAAGAAGTTCTTGTACCAGGATATAGTGAAACAACTTATGTTGAAGTGCCATGTTATAAACGAACAGAAAAAGGGTGGGAAAAAACCATATGTCGGATACTCCTACCTTAATGATGGAACAATCATTTACTTTAATTTTTAATTTTTTATTGGAAATGATGCACCATGGTTTGAATCTCTCTCCCTCTCTCTTATATTTACTAGTTTACTTTTTGGTTTTAGGGAATTGATCAACCTGCATTGATTCCACATATAGCTGAAGCCAGCTCCTTAAAATATCCTTATGAGGTCCTCTTCAGGAGCTTGCACAAACTGCTTATGGATAACGCAACTTCCGAGTAACTTGTTGCTCTGCTCCTTGATTTTGTTTTCTAGATGTAAGTGAATGTTAATCCCTTATTATATAGACATTGACTCATTTTCTCTCTGTCCTTCAGGTATCTTTTCTGTGATGATTTCTTTGGGGAAGAATCCATATTTCCTGAAATTTTTGCAGGTAATTCTTTTTGATCAATGATAAATTGAAAGGTACAGAAAAAGGGCTAAGTACAGTGGTAGTATTACAAAAGAAGCTCTATAAAGGAAAAAAAAATTATAGTGTTTTCAAATTGAAGCACTGAGAATTTTCATTTGTTTCAGAAAGTCACGTGAACTAGAAAGGTTCTGTTAAATTTATTTTGTGGGAATAATCTTTATCATGTGCTTATGAGTATCCATGATCTGAAAATCTTGTTGTTTGATTGTAATTGTGTGCCTTGGTGGAGAAAAAATCCACGAAAGTTTAAATTGGACATAGGTAGATCCTGATCATATTCTGCTTTAATCAAGAGATATTGGAATAGATTTTCATGTTATTTCTTTGATATTTCAGGTCCATTTGCAGTCATTGATGAGCACTTCAATTCAATTTTGCCAAATTGTTACGATGCCATTGGATTAATGCTTATGATTCGTATAATACACCAGCACCAGGTGATTTTGTAATCTGTTTTTATACAGTGTTGATGTCATCATGTCTTCAATTCCCAAAACTGATGCTAATAGTCACTTAATCTCCCCATGCTTGTTTACCTATTGCTCAGAGAACTGCTTGATTTGAACCTTGATTTAGATTCAGTGCAGCAACTTCATGCATTCGGAATGGTATACAAAATGATAGCCTATAGCATTGTAAGAAGGCAAATGGCGAATTTTCTTTTAAATTCCATCAGTTTAGTACAATTGATGGAGTTCTGCTGGTTGTGCAACAGTTTTTTGCTGTTCCATTGGACTGAAACTGAATTTTCTTTTCTTTCATGCTGCTGCCCATTTGTTCTTTTGAGCTTTGAGCATCCTTTATTGCCTAAAATACACCATGCAGTATTAATCTATTTCAATGTTTACACGTTAGTGTTAAATGGGGAATAATCTTTTTCAATGTTTACATTTTTGTGTGTTTTTTAACCGAGCAATTGGAACCATTTTGACTAGATCTATGTCAAATTCTTTGTAGTTTATATATTTGCTCGGAAAGGAATTGCTTGAATGGGAGGAAATACGATGGAGTACAACTGGGGAATTTATTATCAGTAAAATGTTCAGTTAATGTATATTCTTTTGTCTTTTTCATCTGATTTAGCAAGTAGCTGATGTTCCACAGAACCGTTTCTGATCTTTTTCACCTGTAAACTTGATGTTCTTTCTCATCCTATGGTAGTTAAAATTAGATCACTTGTACTGGATATTATATTTTAAGCTCCTTTTTTATCTTGGTTTTATGCCGCATTTTTCATAAATCTTATCCCATGGCTGTAATATAGCCTCACATAGTAACTTTGCAGCATGTTTGAGTTGTTTTTTGTTTTCACTGTTTGGGGAAGTCTGGTATGGCTTTGTTATTACTTTTGGTTCTTGTTACTGATTTTTTTTCCTTTTCTTTGACAGCTCATTATGTCACGGCGGCGAATCCCATGCTTGGATTCATTTTTAGATAAGGTCTATTATCAACTATACCTTAATGACAAGCTCCATCCCAACAGAGACTAATTTTTTAACTCAATTTGAGCAGGTCAATATTTCCTTGTGGCCTCGTTTTAAGATGGTGTTTGACTTGCATGTCAGTAGTCTGCGCAATGCAAATGCAAAGATATTGTGGGAAGATGATGTTCATCCCCATTATGTCATGAGGCGTTATGCTGAATTTACGGCTTCTCTTATCCACCTTAATGTTGAATATAGAGATGGGCGGGTGAGAGCCTTTTGAAAAATGCTAGTTGTAAGGTGTTATTTGTGTGGATTGTTTTATCAGATTGCTCAAGTAAATGTCCCTCTGTCTGTAGCTTGAATTGAATATGGAGCGGCTGAGAATGGCTGTTGATGAATTGCTTGCAAAGCTGGCAAGAATGTTTCCAAAGCCAAAGTTACAGATTGTGTTCATGATAAATAACTATGATATGACAATTGCAGTATTGAAGGTGAGAAAATATGACTCTTTTTGCCGTACAATAGTTGAGAGAACAGTTTTTTTGAAAAGTATTTTATTAGATTATTCACCTTTTGCAAGGACTACATATTTGCCAGTTTTGGTTGTATTTGAAGGTCAAAAGTGCGTATTCTTCTGTTTATGCTTTTCTGTGTGTTTTCTTAATTAAATTTTCATTTGGATGCCAGGAAGCTAGTCCAGAAGGTGGGAAAATTCAACTTCACTTTGAGGAATTGTTGAAGAGCGACACCGCTTTATTTGTGGTAACCACCTGCTAACCATTAATTTTAGGTTTTGTTTAGATGCAAAATGAAACTCTACTTTGACTTGAAAATTGAATAATTGCCACTTTAATAATGAATGGTGAAAGTACCAGCTGCTACCATTTATTCATAAGACTGAACAGGATAAAGCAATCTACTTCCAACCTCTGACATGCACTCCGGTTCATAAAATGCACATCTCCTCCATATAACCCCCTGTGAGAATATATTGCCACATGTCAAAACTGAGTTAATTTTCTGGATTGATGGCTACAACTAGTTACCTGACATTTTCCACTGAAATTGCAAGCTGATAGTATAATTCCATAGTAGAACAAATTCTTTGGTTGTGCCAAAACTTCATATTTTAACTTGTTTGAAGTTAGGTTTATATCATAAACTTTTTATTTTTTTCCTCTCTTCAGGAAGAACTGCTTTTGGCAGTATAATTCCATAGTAGAACAAACTCTTTATTTGTGCCAAAGCTTCATATGTTACTTGTTTGCAACTAGCTTTATATCGTAAACTTTTTATTTTTCTCCTCGCTTCAGGAAGAGCTGCTTTTAGAGCATTTTAGTGATTTAATCAAATTTGTGAAGACCAGAGCTTGTAAGTACTAAAACATTTTTAAATGTCCATATCCCATCTTGTGATTGGATGGCTCTGATTCACTAATTGTTTTATCAGCGGAGGACCAACCTTCTACTTCCGACAAACCTATAACAGTTGCTGAAGTTGAGCCACTTGTAAAGGACTTTGCAAGCAGATGGAAAGCTGCGATAGAGCTGATGCACAAAGATGTCATCACTTTTGTCCAGCAATTTCTTGTGCGGTATGGACATCTTGAGAGCTGCATTGACTCAGCTGCTGCTGTATTATACCAGGCTCTCGGACAGCATAAAGAGAGTTGTTGGCATTTCTGCACTGAACAAGGACCTTGTGTCCATATCTTCCATCATGTACGAAATTAGGAAATACTCGAGAACTTTCTGAGTCCCTGATTTATTGGTTGCATTAACAAAAGCATCATCTGGAGACAAAAGTGTGTTTTGGATCCACGAAACAAAAAGGTTGCCACCACACACTGCGGCCAGTTGTATGAGGTTTGGTGAGTATTTTATTTGCTGGTGGAAATGGTGAGAAAATGAATCTAAATTTATCATGCATATTTTATAGAATTAAAACGAACGCCTGACGTTGGAAAGAAATTTTGGTATCTCCGCAAACTGATATATATACTTTTGGCCTATTTAGAGGACTTTCGTTTATCATTAACTAACTGATTTCTGTTTTGATTTTTCGTTGAATACGATGGTCTGTAATTGAATTGACTCCACATCTGATGAGTTAATAGAATTTCTGTAATTTCATTATTTTTATTATTATTATTATTTAAATATTACATAAATATTAATCAAACTCATTCTTCCAAAATTTTAATCTTAATGAATGGTTGATTTGACACGCACCTATATCAAATTTCTTGTACGCTTGTAAAGCACTGTTCTGTTTCAATACTTGCCTGCAGAGGCGCAGTATATTTTTTGGTCTTGGCCTTCTTAGTTAATTAAACATAATTTATTTTAATGTCAGTATTTAATTTCTGCAGTTTTTGGACTTAAATTAAAAGCAGAGCAATACAATTTTGTATAATTGTAATCTATAAAAGAATTTTGTGTTGATTAAAATACGTCTATACATGTATGGTTTATACATTCCTCCTCTCTGACTTGTCTAGAAATTTAGAGCATAAGAGACCAAAGGCAAAAGCGATGGGCCAAACAGAAACCTTGATTGGATTCTCATCGTGTCGATGAATCAAAACAAAAGTAATTGTTGTAACAATACACTGACAGAGAGCACATACTAATCCGGCGATATTCTTGAAAATTCCAAAATGCTTGTGAGTTTGTGGTGGGTAATATAATCATGATAACGAAGTACTCCATTTCCATGTAAATTTGCTTTTTCGAATTTTATCGACGATCTCTATGATGCACATAATGATGGCTGCAAACGACATTAACATACTCGAGTGCATATTGATTTTTGTGCGCGGAAGAAAGTTGGTCAAAAACGGTTGAGGGAATTTCTAGGACGAAATTGGTGATTACAAAGATCTTCCCTAAATCAACCTGGATAGAAAGTTCGAGGAAATGATTCCAGGATGTTTCTGACAATTGATTTATCGGTTAACAACCCAGCTGAGGATGACACCCACTCCTCTGTTGATTCCAACGGGACTGAGTACTACAGCTGCATGGATACTGAAATCAGTGAAATTAACAATGGCGTTAACCAGACATCAGAGAACAAATGACTCTTACAAAAAGGTTATCAAGCTAGCTACTAATTAATTAAATAAATAATTTCTCACGTACTTA
>JAVXUL010000021.1:6032002-6051976 GCA_035590515.1 Trichilia minutiflora | reverse complement strand
TCAGACGAAGAATCTAGTGGATAAGCAATAATGTAACGTGTAGTTTGATCTGTGAATTGGTGCTAGTTTTCCTCATTTTATAAAAATTGGCTCCATATTTCATACATACATACATACATACATACATATATATATATACATACATATATATATACATACATACATATATATATACATACATACATATATATATATATATATATATATATATATACACAAGGTTCTGCATTGCATTTACATGTTCTAATTTTCTTGCAATATCTAGGGCCTAGCTTCCTTTTTATCTGTATTTCTTTACTTTCTGATTTTCAGCCATTTTCTTCCACACTACACATTGGCATAAGAAAATTGTATAATGTCTAATACGGGTATGCGTTAGTTTGCCTGGAACAGTAGTTGCTTATGTTTTATTTTTATCTGCAGTATTTGGAATCCCAATTGAGGTTACTGTACAGCGACAACAACATAGCAAACCTGTTCCCCATATTTTGGTTAGATGTGCAGATTATCTCATATTATCAGGTGACTCCTATGAGAATTAAATGATAAAAATTGGCCCTTCTAAAACATATGAAAGTTAATTTACATTACATTTTGGAGTTTTAATTATTTATTACTTCTGATGTTTAGGATTAAACTCCCAGTACTTGTTTAAAGCTGAGGGAGATAAAAGAGTCATTCAGCAGTTAGTTTCTACGTACAATCAAGGTAATTTGGGGCTTTTTTTCTTCGGAGCTGGTAATTCTTTCTGAATTACATAAGCCCTTGATATCTGTCTCCTGTATATTGCAGATCCTAATGCATCAATGCCTGAGGGTGTACATCCAATTGATGTTGCGGCTCTAGCCAAATACTACCTTGCTAGCCTTCCTGAACCACTGACAACATTTGAGCTTTATAATGAGATAAAAGTTGCTCGTTCTAGCACATATGCTATGAGAAATGTACTGAAGAAGCTTTCCAGTGTGAACTACGTGACACTGGAATATGTTACTGCACTCTTGCTCCGTGTTAGCGAGAAGTCGCTTCTTAACAAGGTAGGAAGCAACTCCCTCTCTCTCTCTCTCTTTTTGAAATTTGTTTGTCTGTGTGTCGGGTGCTAGTTGGCAAATGCATTAGCTTATCGATTCTCCTCTTGTCTGTCTGTTGGAACCAAATGCAAGTTCATATCTTACTTGAATGCTGCTATCACTATTTAAGTTAGTCAGCCTCCTTTATTATGGCCAACTAACCTTTTTTTTTTTCTTCTTGTTGGTTGCATTATTTTAAACATCTGCAAAAGGTTGTTGGCATTTATATAAATACCTGACCATTAATGAGTAGTGATTGTTTACTTTTCTGAAGATGGATGCTCGAAGCCTTGCCATGGAAATGGCCCCGGTTATTATGTGGCAGAAAGGGAGGAAACCAGAGGTTTATAGGCAATATTGGAGTAATGTATCCAGAAGCCCTTCAAAGATGAACATGGAGCAAACACCTGCTTATAGTGCATGGGACATGCTTGCTGGTGAGTGATACTGTCCTTTTAAAGTCTAAAGCTTTTTCAAATTAATTTAATGAGACTGGTATGGGATATTACTTTAGACACGTTATCAAATAAGACAAATTGATAAAGTTATTAGATACTTTCATGGTTATTTTCTTATGGGCAACAAATTGCAAAGCCGGTCCATCAATAAATTCCTTTTTAGAAACAGAAACAAATTTATCACAACAATTATAAATTACAGCAAACCTGAATATTTCCCTGCTGTAGGCTGTACATAGCTATTGACTTACAAGATTGATCAGTCTTTTGACAGCCTTTCATCTTATTTTTTGAAAAACTTGTTCAATTATCAGATTAGAGAGGTTTATTACATTATATAGGTGAGAAACTCTGTTCTATTTTGTGAATGTATGTTTAGTCAATCGAAATCCCAGCTTAGCCTCAAGTTCAGAGGCAAGCAAGGGCAGGCAGGCACTGGGGTTATATTGTTATACGATTATAGAATTCCTTGTTGCACATCCTTTTATGCCTTGAGAAATTATGATCTTTCCATTGGTGATTTTAATAGTCTTTGAATTCTCCGCTGGTTTTGCTTCTTACCCTTTTCATAATTCAATTCATACTAGTAATGGCTCTTCCTGTGATGTTTTTGTTACTAATGCAATGATCAGTAAAAATGCTTATTATGTGAAATAAGAACGCTTGTATGGTGTTTTTTCTAATGGTACAGAAGAGCCTGAAGGTATGGATGCATCTTCTACGATTCCTTTGGATGATGGCATCCCGACGGACTTTGGTGCTATCGAGGTTATTCAATGCTTAATAGAACAGCACAATGCAATTTTCACGGATGCCAATGAGACAGTTTGGAGGTGACGCAAATTCAACCTGTTTTCCTGATGCCGTAATGAACTTATCAAGTTTGACAACGTAACCAATATCTCAACATTGGCCTCTAAATTTAGTCCAGATGCCCACTGTGTAGTAGTAGTAGTACACAGACATTGTGTTATTGCAAAACTTAAAAGATGATTAGGGCACGTAGGTGTGTAAATCTTAGTGATTAGGGTCTATCATATTCAAAATTATATGTAGTGAACATTTTTGTGTGTGTCAATATTCGTTGGTTTCTAAACGGAATCTGTTGGCTTGATGCAAAAATAAGTAACGTAATTTTCACCTAGTTTGCTTTAAGAAAAATGTTGTGATTGCCTTGATTTCAATGATGAACGGAATTGCATGGTTGCATTAAGAATTGTACAAAATCTTCTTCATGGTCGGTGCCATATGCTGAGGGTGAGTATGGTATTATGATAATTTTATTTTACTTCAAAATTAAAATTAAAAAAGAATTTAATAATACTATTTTTTTGTGTGTGATTTATATAAAGCTTTTATTTCACAAAAATTATAACTTAAAAGTTCGTTATATAATAATACCAAATGGAGCCATAAGCTATAATTTGCAACAATTTTTTTTTTAGTAAATTTTAATTATTTTGTTATATTTGATTTTTTTTCAAATGTATTTTTACAAAAAAAAAATAACAATAAATTTTGAAAATTATAATAAAAATGTTAACAAAAAGTGTCAACAATTTGGGGCTTCTGACTATTATAATTTTTTTAATTGGTTATGATTTATGGCTAAATTTTTTATTAACCTCAATCAAAATTTTGATTTGCTCCTACAAAATTTATATAAGAAAAAAAAAAATTAGTTGCATATTAATAATGTCATTAAAACAAATCAACCCAAAACTAATAAAATATATAATAAGAAGCAAGTTCTTTAACTAAGTTGTCATATTTAATTTTATTGATTCAGTTAATTATAGTTAATTGAATCGTAATCATATCATATAAGTAACTTCTTTTATTTAAAAAAAATCATTTAAATATTTTTAAGAATATATTCATATTTATTTTGACACATTTTTATAAAAAATTATTATACATATTTTAGCATATTGATTTTTTTTTAAGCAGCAAATTAGCGATTGCATTTTTATTTCATCCTAAATTATACTCCATTTTATATATAAATAAAAAAAATTATTTTTAAAATTGGTGTAAGAGAAAATTAATTTCCTAACTTCTTATTTTTATAAAGTAATTCAAATCAATTACATGCTTATTTGATTTGGCTTTTTATTGATCAAAATATATTTTTTTTAAAATTTTTTTATGTTGATAAAATTTTTTAAACGATTAAAAAATTATTTTATTTTTAATTAAAAAACAAAATCTTTAAGCTTTTTGACAATAATTTTATTTTAGTTTCTTAAATTTATCAAACCAACCATATTATCCTTAGCAGATTGCAGTCCATCACCTCTCTTTTTGTTTTTAAGATTTAATTATTTCAATTGCCGAATATAGAAATCCATGATCAGTTAAAAATGGGTTTTAAATATTAAAATGTCAGACGTCAGATATTCATTGCATCGCGAACTTAACTCCGTTCACTTCAGTTTGCCCCAGATCGCGAAGGAAGACGCAAACAGGCAGACAACTGTCTAACAATAAAAAAGATTTGGTTACTTTGCTGACGGAGACTCGACGACGAGGATCGCCGGTCGTTGAACTGTGGAACGACCGGCTAGTCGCTTCCTCCAATCAAGTAAGCTATCCATTTTGAATGCCAGACATATGTGTTAGAATGTGTTAAATTCAATAGCAAACAATAAAATTTAAATTCATCCTTCGGTTGATTGAATTCTCAGTATAAAGAAGAAATTCGTTACTTTTTAAATGTAAAAATAATATATTTCTCTTAAATTCCCATTTTATTTTCGACTGTTGATCTTTTTACCCTTTATTCACAGGAACGACACCCATTTCGGGGTTTCAGAGTTCTGTTGCGGGAGGAATGAGACAGAGTGTTTTGTTTTGCTCGTTATTTTAACAGCATTCGGTTGTTTCATTCTTAAGAATTGTATTAGAATCCGAAAGTTGTAGCTTTTGTCTTGAAATTTATAATTTGAACAAACTTTGTATTATTTTGTTGAATTCCCTGAATTTTATCCTCCCACAATACTTAGCTCCTCTATGTCCATCAAACTTTTTCTCTTTACTCTGTTCGCTTCCTTGGTAATCGTCACATTAGGCTCTTTATCTATAAGTATTTTTCATTATATGCTATTTTATTATATGGATTTGGTCTAACTAGTTTATTCTAATTCTTTTACTTCATACTATTTTATATCAGGTTTTAGGATATGGAGATGGGAATTCAGGGAAGTACCCCTTAGTGGTAAGCACGTGGCCTTTTACTGAAGCTGTGAGAGCAGCTTGGAGGGTTGTTGATGGTGGTTTTTCAGCCATTGATGCTGTCACGGAGGGTTGCGCTGCTTGTGAGGAGTTGAGATGTGATGGTACAGGTGGGATTACAAAACTTGAAATTGAAGTAGATGTAGTTCTGCTTGTTCTGTGTTCCTTGTATAGTTGTTAGCTTTTGTATTGAAATTGCAGTAGAATTGCTGTTTTGAAGCGTATGTGTGAGAAAATATATTTCTTCTTATTATCAAAATTAAGAATATGTACACTATTTATAGAGGCGCCTTAAAACCTAAATATAAAAGAAAAAAATACAAATTTGCTTAGGTTAAGGAATTCTGCCTGGATAAAGAAACTTTGTAACTTAGTTACCAAATTTACAAGTAACCTTGTAGAATAAGGAAAATAACCCATGATAAGAAAATAGGAAATAGAATAAGGAAAATAACCAATAATAAGAAATTATGCTTTCCTTATTTTGCCTAACATCCAACAGTGTGGCACAGTGCTTGGACCATTGGCTGCTAGTTTTGTTAGTATATTTCCTGGTTGTAAAGACATATTTGTTAAAATACATTTGACAATTCATGTTTGTCGGAAGGGAGTTTTGGACAACGAAATGCTACTACTTGAAACTATATTTCAGTTTCAGTCTTTAATATGCGTTTTAATCCTCCCAAAAGCAAATTTGTTTGCTTCCTTTACGAGGATTAAAAATGTTGTAGTACTATTTGAGTTCCTGAATATAGACATGATATATGAACTGCCTTTGAAGCTTTCTATGAACATATGGTCTCAACTAGGAGTTGTTATGATAAACAGTTAATCTTTTATGGTCTCAATTTGAAGATATTAAGATATATTTTATTTTTCAAATTCTGGGTTATTGTATTTTTTGTAAGCATGTGATCTCACTGATGATATGAATTTGGTGTGAACAGTTGGGCCCGGTGGAAGTCCTGATGAAAATGGAGAGACTACCATTGATGCCCTGATCATGAATGGGGTAAGGACCTTCTACAAGTTCCTTTGTTAACATAATTTTTTTTCTCCTGCTGCATGGTTATTTATTGTTTAAGAATGATGATCTATCATGTGTTTTGGTAAGGACATGCATAGGTCACAATGGAGGTTGGAGCTGTTGCTGCTATGAGGTACGTGAAAGATGGTATTAGAGCTGCAAGATTAGTGATGGAGAGTACTAAACACACTCTCCTTGTTGGAGAGAAGGCATCGGACTTTGCCATTGCAATGGGTCTCCCAGGACCCTCAGACCTTAGTTCGTTAGAGTCTATAGAGAAGTGGAAGAAATGGAAACAGAATGGATGCCAACCAAACTTTTGGAAAAATGTTGAGTCTCTAGATAGTTGTGGCCCTTATCATCCTAAAAGTAGTATTGGCCTTGGTGTGGGAGCATGTTCTCTATTAAATCTGATGGGAGTTATTGAATCAAAGTCATCTCATATTGGTCTTGAGAACCATGACACCATATCAATGGCTGTTATTGATAAAGTAAGTTAGTGAAACATGCCTCGTGTAAATATTATGCACATACATATGGCTATCTCTTTTAAAAAATTTCTTTGCTTATGTAGATGGGCCATATTGCTGTTGGCACATCAACTAATGGAGCCACTTTTAAGATCCCTGGCAGGTAACATTGAATATAGAGCCTCCTAATTGTTGGTGATTTTAAAATTGCACATTATTGAGCAACATTTGTTTTCAAGAATATTATCATTTTCCTTTAAAAGGAGAAAAAAAATCGGAATCTACTCATCTTAGAATTTTTTTATGCTTTGTTTTATTGATACTAGACTTAAGTCATATTTATTGTTTGGTAAATTTCTCTCTGTCAACTACTGGATAAATGGATGTTGGTGGATCAGATTCCCACCTCCCAAGTTGCTAGTGATAACCTGCAGCATTTGGTTTTCCACTTTTGGAGTATATGGGTTTCAATTATCTTTTTGAATAGAAAAGAATGGGAATACATCATGCCTCTAAAGAAAGAAAATATGTTAGTAAAGATGAAACGTGGTGTTATTCTCCATGCTCTCATTATAATATTTTAACTTTTATGGTTAATCAAGGATTGTTTTTGAGTTTAAAGTTTTATAAGGCTCGTATTGTTAATTGGGCCAAAATCTGATCAAAAGGAACATTATGCTGTTAGATCATTTATCTTTTAGAGATCATGTTCTGAAGCTGCTTTAATTGGTGACAGGGTGGGTGACGGACCCATTGTAGGATCTTCAGCATATGCTGATGATGATATTGGTGCTTGTGGTGCAACGGGTGATGGTGACATCATGATGCGCTTCCTTCCATGGTAATGTATTACCAAAATATTTTTTAAAGTTTTGGCTTTTAGAAACCTTTTGGCCCTCATCATTTTGAGGAAACCTCAAACACGTGTGATTTTCGGATTTGAAAAGCCTGCATATATTATGAAACTGAACATTTAATTTATTTATTTACTTCTGCTACACATTGACAATTGTTAATATATACATTTAGCCAAAATTAGTCCTTTCTAAAGCTTGTTGTACTTAGGTTGAGGTTTAATGCTCATACAAGTGTATACCTCACACATATAGTTGATAACTTACTTGCCTGTACATTTATCTTGTCAATTTTTTCACCATCCACTCATAAATTTGCAAATATGTAATAATCTGAAGTTATCTGCATTTCCTATAATTCTGCCTAGTATAATACATTTGGCACTCAATCAGCTGTAAGGCTTCCGACTAGGTTCAAACTGTTCCTACTCCAACTAGGCTTATATATCTCCTGTATTCAACTGTATCTCATTTTTTTTCCCATTGTCCGTCTTAAATAAATCATAATTTTGTAAGACCTTTTTTCAGTTATCAAGTTGTGGAGAGTATGAGACAAGGAATGGAGCCAGAGCTTGCCGCTAAGGATGCAATATCTCGTATTGCAAGAAAATTTTCTTATTTTGTAGGCGCTGTTGTAGCCATCAATAAGCATGGTGTGCATGCTGGCGCTTGCTATGGATGGACATTTCAGTACTCCGTGAGAAACGCAGACATGGAAGATGTGGAGGTTTTCACTGTTCAACCATGAAATGGCCATTAAAATACATCTGTCTTCAATTTGCAATAAGTGTTCCTTTGTATAATACTCTATTATTCATTTTATTTTCCTGGTGATCTGTGAAGAAATTTGACATGAATTTTTTCATGCATATTGATGAACAAGATGAAAATAGCTTGTCAATGAAATTGCATTCGCCATCTTCTCATTACACATTGGTGGTTCTCATACACTAGGTAAAAGAATCTTGCCCGTGGGAAGAAAAATATTACATATATAATTAATATATATAAATTTATTATCACGGTTGCACTATAATTTTTTATTTATTTTAATATTTTAAAATTTTGTTATATTATGGCACATTAATAAATATTAAAAGAATCATACAAATAATTTATTGGTGACACTCTAATTTTTTTTTTTAAAAAAAGGTAAATTATTTTTCAATTTAGAGTTTGATGAATCAAAAAAAGTCTTAAGTAAATTAGAAGTAACACGTTGTTTATATATTTATTTAATAAATTTTAGTTATAATTTTTTTTAAAATTTATTAATTAGAGATATAATAATTTAAAAAATTAAAACACATAACTTAATTTTAGAAGATGTTATTATTAATTTTTTCTCAACAAACTAGTTGTTGAAAAAAAAGATTGGCGGGTTAGATCCGACCCAAATACCCACACCTGTAACAAAAATATTTATAATTTAACGACAATGAACACAAATCACGGACGGAAACTATCTATCCAGTACGTTAATCTTGAATTTCAGCTGAAATTCGTGTTGTTAGAATTGAGATTTTTTGAATTATACTCTGCAAATAAATCCCCTAAATGGACAGAAATGAAGATGACAAATTCTTAGATAACCATGCCCACCAAAATGCACCGTTTAATGGTGATCTTGGAGCGCCAATTTTGACTTCAAACCTGTTCCTAGATCATGTTGGAGAAGTAGGTCTCACTCTTGATTCAGATGGGTTGTCCTGGAAATCGCTTGAATCCTCCGACAATGTAAAATTTTTTTCTTATTATTTTTCTTATATTGTTATATGTTTTTGTTGTTTGTCGCGTTTATTTCTATTATTTGATTGGAACAAGAAGGTGTTTTTGTGGAATACTCGGGTTGAGAAATCATTGCGATGGCTTGAAATAGCAGTTGGTCATAATGGATGTAGCTTCTTGTTGAATGATCATAAGTTTAGCATTTGATTATCTTGTGATGGAATTTAAAGAAACTGAATTTGAAAATCAAAGTAAGAGATGCTGAAAGTTGATCTTCTGAAGGTTTTAATACAAGGACCTGAATTCGAGGTCGCCTTGTGATCTTTCCTTAGCTGTTAAATCACAAATGCTTGAAAATGAGGTTGTGCATGGTGGTATACTTTATGAAGATCCTATTTCTTGGCTAAGAAATTCATTTAATTTATTTCCTCAATGTATAATTATTGTATCATCTTAGATTAAAGTCCTATGCCAAGGTAAATATTCATTTTTCTTATCAAAAGCAAATGAGTAGTTTCTGGTCCTTTATTGTCAATTAAAGAATATTCCAATATTTTTTTCATACTGCCAACTGCTTAAGTTGATCAGATAACTTTCTCATCATATGAAGGCTTACTCATGTTTACTGAAACAGGATGGATCAACTTGTTTGGGCTTTAAACTTGATCCTAGAGTTCCAAACAAAGTCAAACTTTCTGATGTTTATGCTGTTGAGTTAACCACTAGCGGTATGATTCATAAATCCAAATTTCCAATGACCGGAACAATTCTTTTGGGCCGTGAGTCTCGTGAATTTGAGGTTTGATCTCATCCTAATCGTTACGAATGTGGTTTTACTCTTCAGTTGGCGATTTTAATTATGAGTGGATATACTTCTATTCTTGTTCAGATGTACCGCTTTACGGTGCATAGTTTTCGAAAGTCAAAGACTCGGCCAAATCTTTGGGTCTTGGCTGCGTACACCTTTGGTCACAAGGACTTGTCGATATGTGAGATGTGGGTGAATCAAGTTAATGCCTCTCTTAACACAGAAAAGGAAAGACCAAAGAAACTTTTGGTATGTACTATAATTGGTTCAAAAACCTGTCTTTGTTTGTTTATATTCATTTTTTATTGATGAAGTGAATGGAAACTGTAGTAAAACTTTCTCCCAAGTTTGTTTCTGATTGACAGATTTTTGTTCATCCAATGAGTGGGAAAGGGAATGGCTGTAGAACCTGGGAAACTGTGACTCCTATTTTTTCACGTGCTAAAGTAGAAATGAAGGTAAATTTTAAGATGCTTGATGATTCAGTTAATAGATGTTTCTAAGTCTTGGCATTGAAGTCAAATGAAAAGTTCTCTCTTTGTTTCTATGATGTTATGCTGCAATGCACGTATATTTCATGCATTTTGGTCTCTTTATTTTGCTCGTCTCAAGTTTTTGAGCTTAAGGCTGCATCTTTGTCTAGATATATCTGCTGATTGAATCTGTTATCCTCAATTTTGAAATTATAAAGTGATTTCAATAACTTTTAATGAACTTGTGATATTACATTCTGAAAATCCATTATGGGTGTGAATGGTTTGACAGTTTGACTGGTTGCTTAGAGTGATTAAGCAATGAAAGCTGGATATGTATTTGATCAATCATCAGATGTCAACCATCGTAGGCAGTATTTAGCAACGATATAAGTTGCATGAGCTGCCTTTGCAATTTTTAGTTATCACTTGTTGTTTGATTGCACTATGCATGGCCATGAACCAAAACTTCATATACTCAATTATAAGAGTTACTGGAACTCCGTAGCCCTGTTAAGATCAGTATGTTCTTTAGCCCTTCTTCCGTGCAGGGCATGATTGCATGTTATATTTGCAGTCTAAGTTTCCTGTAATATGTGTTGTCAGGACTAAGATTGCTGTGATTCTCCACCTAGTTGGCATGTAATTCAGTTACAATACACAGATAGTGGCTACATTAACGGTTAACTTCTTCATCAGGTCATTGTGACTCAGAGGGCAGGCCATGCATATGATGTGATGGCATCTACTACAAACGAGGAGCTCGACTCATACGATGGTGTTGTAGCTGTTGTAAGTCATAAAACCCATCACGAGCATTTATTGGATAATTATAGTAGTAGCATGTGGTAAACCAAAGGCTAATCAGTTGGGAAAATCACATAATCATGGCAAATTACTTTTAAGGCATCGGATCCACTTTCTATAGAGTCATTTTTATGTTTGCACCTTTGTTACTATGATGGTTTATGCAATGTAATAGTGTACTCCAAAATGCTAAAGAAAAGAGCCTGCAAAATTGACTGATTGAGAACAAGCCTTTCATGTAAATAGTTCCTGCTTCGGCAGGATCTGATACAATTTCTGGTAAAATAACTAGCAAATATGATAATTCACGAAAAAGTTAGTTTTCTTGGTTTAATAATCATTGAAAATATGGAAAATAAATTGAAAATATGGAAATTTTATTTTCATTCAGAGCAAAAATCAGAAAAGGTAAAAAAAAGGAAAGAATGATGGACAGCTATCTATGGTGTGAAATCTACTAATGTCTGGCAGAAAACTTTCTATATTTTAAATATCTAATTTATCTAATAGTTATTTGGCTATCAAATGCTATGCTCCTTTCCCAAATTTCCTATGATCTGATAGAAATCCATGTGGAGAATAGAGGAGCTGACAATTACATGATTCTCTTTTATTAGCTATCTACAATGCTATCTTAGGCCATGTCACTACTTGCCTAGACAACTGCTTAATGGCCACTCAAAGTTCAAAACTACCGTAGTCCAAGGATATAGTAGCAGATGCAAACTCTGAAGGTCAAACCTTGTTAACAACTTTAACTGTTGAAGTTATTTTAACCTTCCTCGGGTTAAGAAGTGTGGCATGTATCAATAACATGAATTCTTGGTATAATACTATTTTAAAGAACAAATATTGATGCCAAAGTATGATACTCTGTAGGAGTTGTGGAAATTTACCCTGCAGATGAGTCTCTGTGAAGTTTGATTTTACATTTTCTGTGTGGTTATCCATTATCATCTGATTGACTATTTGAGCTTTTCGATGCAAGAAAGTCTATGGGAACATCTAATTTGTGGATCTTTGACTGGCAGCAAGGTTTAATGTTGAAATTTTCTAGTTGTAGTCTGCATTCCAATTTTATGAACTTCCTTTGTCACATTGTTCAATTATCACAAAATATAATCTGTGTGATTTGTAGTTCAAAGTTTTACAAGTGACAATTTCTGGAGTATAATTTTTTATGCTTCAAGTTGTGATTCTCCCCCTTTAAATGGGCTTATGTACATGTGTTGATTTTTTATTTAAGTTGTTTCTCTTATATGCTCTGTTAGTATTCGTTTATTATTATTATTTTGCTAACTATTTTTGTTTGCTAATTGTTTGGTTCCAGGGTGGGGATGGTTTCTTTAATGAAATCCTTAATGGTTTTCTTTCTTCAAGGTATAAAGCTCCTTATCCACCAGCCCCCTCAGATTTTGTTCGTTCTGTTGGGAATAATGGCTGTTCTTTAGATCATGATTCAAATGAAACAATTACTGGAACTTCTTGTCAGAGTGAAGAGCAGCCTCTCCTTGGAACTCAGCAATGTGATGGATCAAGATTATCAAATACTAGTATGTACCTTAAGAACTAAATTGTCTACAATTTATGCTATAAATTTGAATCCTGGTAATCGCGAGTGGCTATCTGATATAACTGAATTTATCTGGAACTAGAGTAAGTGAAGATGGTTCTTCAAACAGAGTTGAGCTACTCCATATCTTACATATGTGTTTTTGTTACTTTGATGACTGAACAGATCAAGATCTTGAATTTCCTCTTGCCAAACACTTTAGGTTTGGAATCATTCCTGCTGGTTCAACAGATGCCGTAGTAATATGGTATTTTCTTGCGTCTGTCTTCTTGTTTCTGTGTTCACTTATATGGAACTTGCTTTTGGACCTTGTATGAGTGTATTTCTTGTCCTTTATGTTTCTGTAAATTTCACAGAGCTCTGTATGCTTTAATCAAATTGAACAAAAATCCATCTTGTTCGATACTACTTGCAAATACTCTACCGTAAGTTCTTGCAAATGTACAAAAAATTTGAGCTAACTGGTGAGATGTCTCTCTTGGTGTCACCTGATGTTTGTTAATTATGAATTATCTTATGTGCCAATTGACAAAGTTACAATTGTTACCACTGTCATGCATTCTCAGAATGAAATTTCAAATACATTCTATTTTCCATTGTGATAATTCTGAATTCTTATCTCTGTCAACTTTCAGGAGTTTTGTGGTGAAATGTCTCTCTTGGTGTCAGCTGATGTTTGTTAGTTATCTTGTGTGCCAATTGACAAAGTTGCACTTGTTACCACTGTCATGCTTGCTCAGAATGAAATTTCAAATGCATTCTATTTTTCATTGTATAATGCTGAATGCTTTTCTATGTTAACTTGCAAGAGTTTTGTAAGGTTTTGTTGCTACTCAGTCCGTACAGCCATTTTTTAAACATCATTTTTACTATTTGACATGGTACTCTTTGACCTGTAATGTTTGAATGTTTAGTTTCTTTGTTATAAATTGCATCTTTTTTACAGCACCACAGGAGTGCGAGATCCTGTAACCTCTGCATTGCACATCGTGCTGGGTAAAAGGTTGTGCCTTGATATAGCTCAAGTTGTGAGATGGAAAGCGACCACTACTTCGAAGGTTGAACCTGTTGTACGCTATGCTGCTTCTTTTGCTGGGTAATCTTTTATGCTGTTAACATCATATTTCTTTGTTGCCAGGGGGATAAAAGAAAATTTTCTATTTTATCGTAAATATTCTTGATCCTTTTTTTTTTTTCGGTTGTACATGCATGGCTTTCTATAGGTACATTATGCTATTCTATGGCCAGTATGTTGCTGATAGACAGAGGATTTAGATAGGATTATACACGGTTAAACCAAAAGTATCACATGGTTAAAAAATAAACACACGGATTCTTCCTCGTAAATTAGGCAAAACACAGTCTAGTTGCAATTTATTATTGGGCATGAGCATTTTGTAGTTATTGATGTTTTTACTGCAAAATTACTGAGAATCTCGTGTCTTGTTTTCCTGCAATTCCTGCATTTTTTGTATTGAGCTGCACCACAAGTCCTTTTAATTGTGCTGGTCACCTGAAAATGCATACCAAATAACTTGGCAAGTGAAGTGGCAAGAATTCATTGGATAGTGAATTTTTACAATTTTCAAAGTTATTTATTACGCATTTTCACTATCCAATGAATGCAAACATTTGGGATGCTTGTAGTTACATCTCTCTAATTTTGTGTGGTTACTTTGTTATTTTCAAATGAAAACATATCATCGTAGTAGAGCACAAACTGATAATTTATTACAAATAGCATGTAGTTTATTTGTTTTTTCCATGACAAAAATTGTCATGCCTATGGTCTTCTAGGGTTTGATGATTTAGAAATAAGCCCTTTGTGTCCTATTAATAGACTTTTACTCATCTCTTCATCAATCCCGGATCAGGTGGAAACAGCATATATTGCAGTGTCATGCAAGTACTTCGTAGATAAACCGCTGCAGCTAATTATTTTCAATAATTCTTCTTGTAGACCAATATTTAAGTCTCAACAAGATTTTGCAACAGCCAAAGTATTTTAAGCCCCCAAACTCTTTAGATATCTGTATCGATTTCTTTTACACCAAAAATAGTAAAGGAAGTTTCAAGAAAGATGTTCTAAAGAAATGCAATGGCTTTGTTTATACTACAAAATCTGGTAAATACCCCCCCAAAAAGACGCTGACTACTAGAATAGCAATTTCTTCATGTTTTTTTGGAAATATGCTTGGTAGGTAATGCCAACAGAACTCGTAATGCCTGTACTTTTCCTTTTATATGATCTAAGATACCTTTATAGATGGTCTCCTCTGATTGCTCTGCCTTATGTTTGTCAGGTATGGTTTCTATGGAGATGTCATTACTGAGAGTGAAAAGTATCGCTGGATGGGGCCCAATCGATATGATTATGCTGGAACAAAAGTGTTTCTGAGGCACAGGTATTTTCCTTGTAGGTTTGTATTTAACAAATCTCCAAAGCTGAAGACCCAGTTTCTATGGCATGTATTCTAGGTTTGCCTCAAATACTTAGGACTTTTAGCTCTACTTTTGCATAAAAAATGAAATCCAGTTGCATCATATAAGAGATGTGGAGGATATGAAGCTACTCACTTCCACTGCACAAGCACTTTGAAATTCGTTCAGGGCTCATGATGATTTAATTTTTCGTTTCTGTTATATTGTATCTGAAGGAAATCTCCATATTTCTGTTTCATCCGCCATAATAAAGAATATGAATTATAATTGGACAACTATGCATCTTCAGAATACCATTAAATGCAAATGCATCCAAAACTGCCTGGAGAGCTTTGTTTTGAATCTTCAAATATTGGATGTCTGATGGGTCTCAAATCATGATGTTGACATCTTTTTGTAACTGCATCCCTTTTGGGATTGATTTAAACTTGACTCTTAATATATCACAAAGGACACTCAGTCTCAAATATTTAGTGTCCCTGCAGCCTCTGACCAACTTTTTATACTGTTTGCTCATTAATCTCAATAGCTTACACTTTTTTTTTTTTGTAGTGATCATAATATTTGTTATATTCAGGTCATATGAGGCAGAAATAGCCTACCTAGAAGTCGAAGCAGAAAACACAAATTCGACTCCAGACAAAGGTCCTCTTATTGGTAGAGTGCGGACATTGCAAAATTCAAATAAATGTGAAAAAGTGATCTGCCGCAAAAATTGTAACATCTGTAACGCGAATTCAGTTGATATGCCGACAAGAGCTACCCATCCAACACCTTCCTCACGTCTAGAAGAAGCAAGATGGTTAAGATCCAAAGGGTGTTTTCTTAGTGTCGGTGCTGCCATAATTTCTAATCGAAACGAGAGAGCACCGGATGGTTTGGTGGTTGATGCACACCTTTCAGATGGCCTTTTGCATCTTATATTGATTAAAGATTGTCCTCATGCTTTTTATTTATGGTAACAGAAACATTTTTTCCTCTCTTCGCCCATTTTGGTTAATTTTTATTATGAAAAAATTAGGAATTTCTTGGGATGCTATTGTTTGTTTTAATATATTGGAGATACATATTAATAATAAAGCATCTAAATACAGTAAGGATAGACATTTTACTTGTTTGATCTGTTCAGCAAAGTCATATAAATTAATTATCACCTATGTATTGGCTGGACCTATATACGTTATTTGTCTTGTATTACAAAATTCTGTCGTATCAATTATTGCCAATTTTATGTTTTTACTTCTGCATCACTTAAATGTTTTAGGGTTATCTCTAGTTTTATGACATAAGTCATGGATGGTGGCATACAGGCATCTCACCGAGCTAGCAAGGAAAGGTGGAGACCCCCTTAACTTTCAGTTTGTTGAACATCACAAGGTATATTGTCTGACTGCTTTTAAATTTTCTAGTGAACTGGAATATCTCCTGTCTAATTACATTTTGTAATCATGCAGACTCTGGCTTTCACTTTCACTTCTTCTGGAAAGGAGAGTGTGTGGAATTTAGATGGCGAACTCTTTCAAGCACACCAACTTTCTGCACAAGTATTCCGAGGCCTTATTACCTTATTTGCATCTGGTCCTGAGGTTTAACATTACACTGTCTAGAAGGGGTTCTGGAAATGATTGTCAGTTGTACCTGTCTACAACACTTGCGTAATATTCAAGTAATGTGATTTTGTAAAATAATTTGATTTTGAAGTTTAGACAGCTATAATGAGTAATCCATTGTTTTTTTAATTATTTTCTTCGGTAATTTATTTGTTCTCTGTTTCCATAAGGAACTCCAGGAATCTGGAATAAAAAATGGTTATTCCACCACCTGTATGACTTCTGTTTGTAGATTTGAATTTTTCAGTGCAGTTTTTCAAGATAAAATATCAATCATTGCTAGATAGAAACTTCTTTTAACCATGATCAGCACAAAAACGATTCAGTAAATCGAAAAAACGTGATAAAAGATCAAACCTCAATGTCTGACGGTTTATAGCTAGTGGAGCTCTGAAGTTAGGAGGATCTAACTACAAGAAGAAAATTCCGAGTGTGAAGATAATTTCCACCAACTTATTATAATACATCCCTTATAGTTGTTTAATTGGTCCTCAAGGGAAAAGTCTTGGAATTCCAGGTCTTTTTGATTTTGATGTGCCCAAAATCCTGTGGAGTTTTATGCCATTAACACACACGACCATTTTATTGCACGACTTCAGGATTCAGCATTACCCTGCTGGAAGCCAAACAAAGAATTCTTCCAATGTCTACGCCAGCAGAGCAAGTAATATCTTTTTTTCTCTGTTACTGATTCTCTGTGTTTTATTAGCAGGAAGTAAAGCGAAAATTATGGTCAAAACTTTTTCAGATATTATAATTCTTTGCCACCTGTGAGTAAGACATATGGAATTGCCTGTTTAATGACCACAGCTGCCTTTTATCTATGGCTTTATGATCCTTGGAACATAGCTTTCAAATATGGGGATGTAATCAAATGGTTTAGTACCCAGTCCATTTATTTTTCAGTGGTAGAGTATCATTGACCAGTAAATCTTGTAGGTTTGGAGGCTGATTACCAACTTCTTCTTCTTTCGGCCATGTTCATTTCGTTTTGCGTTTCATCTTACAATTATGTAAGAAAGCCTATAACTCATTCTATCCTTCTTTATCTGATTAGAATACTTACTGCTATGCTATGTATTATAACTTTTCACCCTAAGTTTAACCTGAAGATGCCTGAATGGAAATATAGTTGAACAGTTGATAAAATAAAGAAGTTCTTGTTCTCAACAATTAAACAGTTTTCTCTTGTTTCAAGCCTGTAATCTCTAGTGAGTATTATTTGGTTTAACTGAGGCCAACATCCCAAGAGATATTGAGATTGAATCCCATTTCTATTGGAATATTACTTAAAAGGAAGCCTACTATCCCCTCATACTTATTGTGTGGTATATATTAGCATTGTGGTAGCATGATGTAAGGTTTGTAAATATAGAGTTGAATGTTTTCTGGGTATCTGATACTTCAATATAATTTCTTGGAGTAAAATATTGTGTTTCATTAGAGAGAGGGCCTTTGACAAGAGGACAGCAGACAACCTATGATGTTAATCTTTGGGGCACTGTAGCTTCTGTTTAGTCCAATTAAGCTTTTTTGTTATTAAATTTATTGACCATATATTATAGCAAATTGGAAATGTATCTTCTGTTGGGTTATCAATCATTGTCGCAATCTTTTGAGAACTAGTTGATGTGACTTGTAAGACATGTTGAATTGGTATAAAATGTTCAGGATGGTTTTCAAATATTTCAAAACTTCAACTTTGTTGATGTTGGGTGGTACTATAATATTAAATGGTTTATTTAGGTGATGGCTGCAACTCCACCTCTACGGACTCCATTCCCGAGAGCTTCCTTGGTATTCCCGATAGTTTACATTTGGGGTCGTGAGTTCCCAAACGCACGTATCAAAATTTATGGTCTTGTATCCTTGAAGGTATATATCAACATTTCTGGTTTTCAAATCTTTTATACATGCTATTTTCTTATAAGCATCAAGATTCCATGATGAGTTTGCTTAGCCGTTGGTTTGAAGAATCTCAGTTGAAACAATGATTTATCTGGGTTTTTTACCTTATAATTTTCAGCTAATTTGAAGTTCTTATCAGGCTTCTTTCTTCCGTGGGCAATGCTGGCACTGGATTTGCTATTTGGAAATCCATTATTGCCAGATATCCTAGGAATGGTAGCTGGAAATTTTATCCTTCACTGTATTTCTTTCCTTATCTTCTTGCTGGTGGAAAGTACATTTTCAAGACTCCTCTCTGGGTGTATCCTTCACTGTATTTCTTTCCTTATCTAATTATATTCTTAAAACCCTATTAAACTTGATTTATTTATTTATTATTTGTAAAGTAAAATTGTCACAATCTTCATTGTTTGATCTTTAATTGTTTTCAAGTCACATTTTGGAGTGAGGGTACACAAATAAACTCCCTGAATTGCACTTGGCAGCAGAAGCTACCACCTGAATGGTAGCCGAAGTGCATCAGTCCGAGAGCAGGATAATTTTTTTTAAAAAATGAATTAAATTTAATTAATTAATTAAGCAATTACAATAGAGAAATCGGAATTTGATTTTGAATTTTTAATTTAGGTAAAGAGAATGTAGTTGATTTAAATAATTAGTAGCCAGATGATACTCGAATCCTGGTTAATTTTTAATTTCTTTTTTTTAAAAATAAGGAAAAAAATATATATTCTGATCACTTGAAGAAAATTCATCATAGCTACTATTCTTTAACTTTACAAACTTATCCAATTTTTATTTTAAATGATAATCATCATAATTCCTTTTTTTTTTATATTTTTGTATATAATTATTTTGTATTTATCTTATATTCAAACTATAAGATAATATCATGAGCTAAGAAGAGATCTCAATGATGATTATTAAACTAATCTCTTTTGTCATTTTATCTGATTTATATTTTATTAAATAATTATTTTTATATTAACATTGAATTTTATAATATTCAATGACTCTTATTATAAAATTATTGATTATTAAATCAAATTGTATATTATTTTATTAATTTGATATGAGATGAGTTGATAAATTAAAATATTTTTAGTATAAAAAATTAAAATTAAAACTGCATAATAAGTATTTATTAATCGTTAAACCACTATTCATTGACACAAAATTAACAAGAAAAATAGGATTCATTTAACAAAAGTTTTAAGAAGAAACATTACATCAAATGAATCGAAATATAAAATTTTAATAAAAATTTAGTTTTATAAAAAAAAAGAAAATGAAATTACGATATTCGAGAATTGAAAGGTAAAACATATTTAATAAAAATTAAATTGAAGACTGAAATTGACCTTCAGATAAACGGAGCAAACTTGTCGAGTGGACTCGGAATAGTGAGAGGAAAACGCGTTGGTATTCCTATGACGACTGATGTCGACGATCTACGTGTGGGTCCTACCTTCATTCGCGTCCCATGAATTGCGCGGTTATAGTTTTAATGGG
>JAVXUL010000021.1:6020881-6031902 GCA_035590515.1 Trichilia minutiflora | reverse complement strand
GTATTGAGATTAGGGTTTTGACAGTCCATGAACCCCTATCTCGATCAGGATGTGACGACGGAAGGATATCACTCACATGTTACGTGCAATCGATGAAAGGTTTGATGAAGATACTTCTTCATCGTGACTTAGGGACTATGGCGCATTGCATGATTTAGGTCATAGAACCTTCAAAGACATCATGGACCCTGCAAAAAGGACATTTGGGAAGTCAGACATGTATGACAGGAAATATGTATGTATTATAAACTCGGGCATTCAGCGAAAAGTTATACTCTGGGTATAGTACTTTTTGGTCAGTTGTACGACTTCTCTGGTCGGGCAGGTTGTTATTAGACCCGATCCACGTAAGTGCATGTTCGAAAGCAACAACTTTTGGTCTGGGAACTGCTCCCTAGCCTGCCTAATGATCTCGAGACTACGAGGGCTCGATTCTGACTCCCCAGACCAAAAGAAAGGCTCCCTGAAGGTACCTAGGACAGACAGGTACGGCTCGGAGTTCCAATTTCCCCCCACAAAGAACCACTTGGCCTTCCAATCTTTGTTACTCGTGGGGTTCCCCCTTATGGGGTTGGGTTTTCGGGGTCTCATCTGCAAGAATACCCATTTGAGATTTTTCCCGGGATTGTTCTTGAGCTTAAACATATGCTCTATTTCCTCTATGAGGGGTGGAGAGTCGGATATCCACCCCTACAGTACATACAACCCCACCAGCGTCCTCCATCTGTTCAGGTTCAACTGGTAGGGGGCGACATTCATCCAAGACAGGAGCTTACAAAAATAGGGGTGCAAAGGCATCCTAACCCCCAACAAGAACAACTCCTTATTAAAGGCTACTTCACCCTCGGGAGGAGTACTAGGCATCTCATTAGCCTCGGGGACTTGGAGGTACACGTCCTCAGAAATATCAAATAAGGCCGAATAGGCCTCTAAATCGGTCTCCATGATCGACGAAGTGAACCAGTCTTGTTCGTAGGGGGACCGCGTTCTGAAAATCGGTTCGGGGCTCTCTACCAGTTCCCTACCCGCTTCTATGATGTCTCCCCCTTCAACAGCCTTAGGTTGGGTTGACGAGCTAGAAATAGAAGCCATTTCTGCTCACAAAAATAAAAAAGAGAGGGCAATCAGAGGGCTGTTCCGGGATCATAGACGACTTGCAGTAATCTTCCTATTTAACCTCTGTTGGGCCTCCTACCTCGTTGGAGCATGCATCTCTACGGGTTGCTCACCTAACAGAAAGTACAATCGCATATTTAAGAGGGGGAGGAAAGTACTTACCGAGTGAGTATGCTGAGAGTGCTTGGAAGCGTTGAACGTCAACGAGGTCACTCGGTGTGCTGGGTGCTCGAATACTTTTTGCTCACAGGTGCAGATGGAGAAGAAAGAAAAAAGCTTACCAGAAAAGGGAGGGATATTTATAGATAAGCTAAGACAGCACCGATCGTAGATTTTGATCCGGCGGGCGGGGAGACGCCACGTCGCCCAAATGCGGAGCGTCACAAGTTTGCCTCTATCCAAAATTTAATGGAGTGGGAGCTGCCCTAGCAGCTCATGATGACGGCCCGAGTATTGCGGCTCCTCAGACTGATTAGACAATGGGAGAGTGACACGTATATACGGACGATTGTATTCCTGAGGAAGTAACCAAAACGTGAATGACAGCTGAGTAGGAACTGAGCAGTTTTCAATTAAATTGATTATTTAATTAAAAACTGGGGGGCTTAGTGTTAGGAAATCTTAGTGCAGCCCATCCCACGGGCCCAAGCCCACCTCCATGTCCTTATCCAAGCCCGTTGGACACATAGTTTATTATCGGGTGGATTCCCCAACACGGCGGCTCTCTGAGAGACCAACTACATCATCAGGGAGACGGACATAACACCTATGGCCTCCTATCCGAGTCTACTGCCCAGAAGATTTCCGACCATCTACGGACCAACCTATACTCAGACTCGGGGGACCCGACGACATATCCTCTACATTCGGAAGATCGGACCGACGTACTCCCAACAAAGCCGGGGTTCGTAGGCACTCGGGATGTATATGAATCCCGCGCGCCACGTGCAAGCGTCTTCAAAATATTCACCCACTGTGCAAAAGGCTCCCGAAAACCAGAGGATTTCATTCTCGGGAGAGCTGGAAGCTGCGCTGGGGGACACGGATACTCGGACACTTGGGGGTTACGTGTCAGGTAACGGTATCACAATTTTTCATTTTTGTTGACTTTTGCAGCAAGTTGCTCTGAACCCACCAACCACGTGGCAACACGTGTCCCAAAATACGAACTCTTAGGCTTTCATTATGCAGCGTCCAAAAATCGAAGATAGCGAATATCCTCTGGCTTTTCACTTATTCCAAGGGATTTTGCACAGACTTTGGGCGGGAGTGTCACAAGAACTCCACAAAAAGAGGGTAAAAGGTTTATTTTGAACATAGATACATAACTGCATACATTCTGAATAGTTTTCTGTTCTTAGCCGGCATGTACACTTTTTCACACACAAAGTAAAACCCTCACTAACTTGAGCATCGGAGGGTTTTCGCGGGGAAACCGGCTTTACCCCTAAGGTGTTCTCTGTTTTTTGCAGCCTCAAGTTCAGGAACAATAAGAAGAAGGAAAAATTTGCTAGTGTAAGAAAAGTCATCGTGACGTTTTTTTGCATCAATAGCTTGAAAAACCAAAAGGATAAAGAGAAAAAGAAATGATGAAAAGTTTCTTCCTGGTTTATTAGCTTGGATTTGTCCATCCTTACTTAGTAAAGCTTTTCTCTTTACCTTAGTCTTCCAACAATATAAAGGAATCATCTTCATCAAAATTTGGTTTGTGGATATCTTTGGAGGCCACTCAGAAGGGTTAGGTTTTCCGAATATAAGGTATAAATTATACATCTAAGTATGTGTTGAAATTTTTGACAAATTTGCATATTATAGTTTCTATGATCTTGGCTATGCTTTTCCATGTTTTTCTTCTCACAATTATCTTTAGGCCAAGTTAAAATGATGTGTTTCTTTTTGTCTACCCTTACAAGGAGAAATGAAAAGAATAACAACAAAGTATTGTGTTAACAATTTTGCATCCGGATTTTATTTTTTATTATTGGCTAGCTAATTGTTTAGCATTTCTTTTCGGATCTATTATGTTGATTTCCCTAATCAGCATCGCTATCCTTGGGACATTCGCAACATATCAAATTTTCATTCCACCTTTGAAGTTTAGAGAGCTATGATGAGTAATTCGTTGTTTTTTAGTTATTTTCTTGAGTAATTTATTTTAAATTGGTTTCCATGAGGAGCCTCAGGAACCTGGAATTAAAAAAGTGCTTATCCCACCACCTCTATGACTGCTGATTGTAAGATTTTTGAATGCTTCAGTGCAGTTGTTCAAGATAAAATATAAATCAATGTAGAGTATAAACTTCTTTTAACCATGATCAGCACAAAATCTATTCAGTAAATCTAAAATAGGTGATAAAGGGGTCAATCCTCAATGTCAAGACTGTTTATAGCTAGTGGAGTTTAGAGGTTTAAACAATTAATGCCAAGAAGAAAAGTCCATGTGTGAAGACAATTTCCACCAACTTTTTTTTATACATCCCTCGCTGTTGTTGTTTAACTGGTCCTCGAGGGAAAAGACCTGGAATTCCAGGTCTTCTTTTCGCTTTACAGTAGATTTTGATGTGCCCAAAGTCTTCCCATGTGGAGTTTTCTATGCCTTAAACCACACGACAAATTTATTCCACATAACTTCAGGATTCAGCATTGCCCTGTTAGAAGCCAAACAACGAATTCTTCCAATGTCTACTCCAGCAGAGTAAGTAATCTCCCTTTCTTCTTGTTAAGATTCTCTGTGTTTGTTATCAGGAATTAAATCGAAAATTGTGTTCAAAACTTTTTCAGATATTATTCTTCTTTACCACCAGTGAGCAAGACATATGGAGTTGCTTGTTTAATGACCACAGCTGCATTTTATCTTGCTCGGCAAGACAAGAACACGACCACAGCTGTATTTGATGTAGAGAACATAGCTCTCATTTATGGGGATGTATTCAGACGGTTTCAGGTAAATTATTTAGTACTCAATCTATTGATTTCTTAGTGGTTAAGTTATATATCTGATCACAAAATTTTGCTGGTACTGGTAATGCAGATTTGGAGGCTTATTACCAACTTCTTCTTCCTCGGGCCATTTTCATTTCCTTTTGCATTTCGTCTTATAATTATGTAAGAAAGCCAATAATTCATGCTATCCTTGTTTATCTGGTTAGTATACTCGCTGCTATGGCATGTATTATAACTTTTGCTCCCTAGGCTTAACCTGGCTTGAATGGAAATATGGTCGACTAGTTGACAAAATGAGTAGGTCTCTATTCTCAACAATTAAACAGTTTCCTCTTTTTTCAAGACTGTCAAACTAGTTGGTTCAACTGAGGTGAACACTCCAGGGATATTGAGATCAAATCCCATTCATATTGGATTATTCCTTGAAAGAAAGACTACTATCACTTGATACATACTGTATTGTACATTTTAGTATATATTTGTAGCATGGTTGAAGGTCTGTAAATATGAAGGTGAATGTTTTCTGGATGTCTGATCCTTTAATCAAATTTCTTAGAGCAAAATATGGTGTTTCGTTGGAGAGAGGGCCTTTCGACAAGAGGACAGCAGACTACCTATGGATGTTAATCTTTGGAGCACTGTCACTTCTGGTTAGTCCAAAAAAACATAATTGTTATTTTCTTGTTATTAAATTTTTTGACTATTTACTTTTTAGGAAAAGCAGTTTCTGTTGGGTTATTAATCATTGTTACAACCTTTTGAGAACTAGTTGATGCAATTGATAAGACATCCTAAAGGTTCAGGATGGTTTTCTAATATTTCAAAACTTAAATTTTGTTAGAGGATTGGCAGTGCTATAAGAATGATGACCGAGTAGTAATTGTTTCATTTAGGTGATGGCTGCAATTCCACCCCTATGGACTCCGTTCATGGGACCTTCCCTGGTATTCATGATGGTTTACATTTGGGGCCGTGAGTTCCCAAATGCACGTATCAACATTTACGGTGTTGTATCCTTGAAGGTATATATATGCACACATTTCTGGTTTTCAAACTCATTATAGATGATGAGTTTGCCTAGCAATTTATCTAAGAATCTCAGTTGAAACAATGGTTTTTCCAATTTTTGTAGTTTAATTTTCAGCTAATTTGTAGTTGTTAACAGGGCTTCTATCTTCCGTGGGCAATCCTAGCACTGGATTTGATCTTTGGAAATCGATTATTGCCAGATATCCTTGGAATTGTAGCAGGACATCTTTATTATTTCTTAACCGTTCTTCATCCTCTTGCTGGTGGAAAGTACATTTTCAAGACTCCTGTCTGGGTGTATCCTTCACAATATTTATTTTCCTTATCTAATTAATTATATTCTTAAAACCCCGCAAAACTTAGATTTTTTTTCAAATGAAATTGTCACTCTATTAATTGCTTGATCTTTAATTGTTTTCAAGTCACAAACTTGTTGTCTTTTGGGGTGAGGGTACACAAACAAACTCCCCTGTTCCACAAAATCCCCATGCTGGAGTTGCATTTCGAGGCAGAAGCTACCGCTTGAATGGCAGCCGAAACAGCAGAGGTAGTGCATCATTCCCAGAGCAGGCATCAGAAACTAACCCAACTCCTCCTCAGCCACCCAATGCAGCATCTGGTGGAGTTGCCTTCCGGGGTAGAAGTTATCGTCTTGATGGAAGATAATTTGCTACTTTTCTTTGGACTTCACAGGAGTAAACTACTTAAGCAATCACATTAATCCGTTACCTATCATGTTTATCAATATTATGCATCTGTACTTTTTATAAGAACATGCTGCATGTCCAGACTGCACTGAATGAGGAATTCAGAATGTCGTTTTATTTTTATCATCCATTTGTTTTTAACCATTTGATCTTCTTTGACTCTTAGGAATATCTGTCTTTAGATGTTATTTTATAATAGAGAGTAATGTTATCTATTGTCCACATTCATCATTAACCACAACTGCACACGGAAAGCAATTTTCCAATACTTTGTTTTCTAATGAATTGGTGAACAAACTACTAAGAAGAGTAATTAATGAATTAATTATTTTTTGCATAGTATCAATGCTGTTGATTAATTAATTAGAGTACATAATAACTATATTCTAGACATGTATTATATGTTAGATGACCAATTTTTATTACAAATATTGTTTTAATTCAATATGCATTTAACTTATTATTATAATTTTTTCTTTTTTTATACATGAGAAACCCTAATTTACCGACCTAATTTACCGAATCGGAGACAGGCACCAGCCGAACTGATCTGTTATCACGTTAGGAGGAGGAGTTCAAATAAAATCCACGGTCTGGTCCCCTTGGGGTTTTACTAAGGTAACACCTCTAGGATTCAAATTTAGGACCTCTTGAGGGTTCAAGTCCTTACCATTAGGCTAAGCTCTTGAGGGTTATTATCGTAAGTTAATAATGAATAAATACATATTAAGTCACCAACAAAATAAAAAGAAAAAAGATTGAATTAAAGTTATTAACTAGTTAAGCAACATTTTCATTTTTTTACATTTTTTTTGAATTTATTATTACATATGAAGAGATTGTAAAGATTGTATTTAAGAAATATATATTGATAATTTAGGGTTTCATGATTTTGTGTTTTAGGACTTTAAAACCTAAAACACGTTTGTTAAATAAAAATTTATTATCTCATATAAATTAAACTATAAATCATAATGTAGGATATTAACAATACATCTCTTCATTGTGATCATCCTAATAACATATTATAAATAACTTATTTTATATATATTATTAATTATTTAATAATATATATGTGAAATTAGTTCAAGAATTAAGTTCTGTTCTTAGGGACCTATTTGTATATGTGATAGGACTTCTTTGTAAGGTTGTTAAACTTGTATAAGTAAGAGCAGAATGGGAAATGTATGTGAGAAGTTGGTTGAGGTGGTTATTTCAAGATTCTGGTTTACGTTTTTTGTTATAACAGCCTGGTAGCAGTAAAAAGGCTTAGGGCTGTAAACCACTTGTATCTTTCGACTTTTGGTCAATAAAGAAAACTTCTTCCTCTTGAATTCACCTTTTACATCCTTGTTCATCTTTCTTTTATGAGTTTTCTCTTTGTACCTTCTTGGTTTCATTCTGTCGAAACTTGCAGGAGCTTTGCTAGGGTTGGTTTTACTGTTCTTGTTGGTTAAGCTAATTTGCAAATTGTAGAATTCATTTTGGACAATAGCTACCTGGCTCTTCTGATTCTGGAAAGCTTGAATCAAGAAGTGATATCAGAGCAATTATAAAGAACACGCAGATTTGAAAGATATAATGGTGCAAGCAAAGTTCACAGTTGAGAAGTTTTTTAGTGATAAAGACTTCAATCTCTAGAAACTAAAAATGAGGGCCTTGTTAAAATGAAGGACTGGACTCTACACTGGAAGAGGAAGGTATCAAGATTGAAAGAAAAGACTTAACAGAATTTGAGTCATATGAGATACAAAGGAAGGCAAGGAGTGCATTAATTATGTCCTTATCAGATAAAGTGTTGAGGGAGGTTTCAAAAGAGACTTTAGTCCGAGGAATATAGCAGAAGCTTGAAGAAAGAGACATAGTGAAATCAATTGCCGAGAGACTTTATATAAAGAAGAAGATGTATGCTTTCTTTCTTAAAGAAGGGGGTTCAGTTGAAGATCACTTAGACAGGTTTAATAAACTCATGCTAGACTTGGAGACAGTAGATGTTAAGATAGAAGATGAGGATCAAGCACTCATGGTTTTGACCTCACTTCCCCCATCCTATGAACACTTTGTAGATACCTTGTTATATAGAAGAAGTACCTTATCCATGGAAGATGTCAAAAGTGCATTGAGTTCAAAAGAATTGAACAAGAAAATTCAATTCAAGGAGACTGCATCTGGAGAATGATTGAATGTGAAAGGAAGATCTGGAAAAAGGGAGAACAAAGGGAGGAAAGATTCCAATTCAAGATCAAGGGGCAGATCAGTAAGGTACTACCAATCTCATAAGGAAGGACACTTCAAAAGAAATTGTCCTGAGAAGAAGACACAAAGAGCAGAAAAGAAGGGAGCCCAGAAAAACAAAAGATGCCATGGCATCTGAAGATAATTATCAGGAGGCTTTCCTGCTACTGGTAACAAGTGATGATTCTTCTAGAGAGTGGATTCTGGACTCTGGTTGCACGTATCATATGTGTCCCTGTAAGCAATTCTTTTCATCCTTGAGTTTAGAAGATCATGAAAAGGTTTTGTTGGGCAATAATATGACAGTAGATGTAAAAGGTGTAAGCACCATTAGAATGAAAATAAGAAATGGCATACTATTAGAATTACAAAATATAAGGGTTATCCCTAGCCTCAAAAGAAATTTGATCTCTTTAAGCATGTTAGGATCTATTGGTTGTACTTTTAAAGGTGAAAATGGCAGTCTCAAAGTGATTAAAAGTTCATTGGTGGTGATGAGAGCTAAGAGGCAAAATGGTTTGTATGTTCTCCAAGGTAGTGTGGTCACTGGTGACATAAATATGTCAAAGAAAGCAGGTTCAAGTAGGCTTTTATTGTGGCACCAGAGGCTTGAACAATTAGGTATCAAAAAGCTCATTGAATTGAAGAAAAGGGGCTTACTTGGAGAAGGGGTTAGAAGTGATATGGAGATGTGTGAGTGTTGTATATATGGCAAACATCACAGGAACAATTTTGAGGAAGTTAAGTTGAATACCAATCAAGTGTTAGAATACATACATGCTGATGTATGGGGCCAACACAGACTTCTTCATTGGGTGGAGGCAAATACTTTCTGTCAATTATTGATAAATTCTCAAAGAAAGTGTAGGTGTATATTTTGAAATCCAAAGATCAAGTGTTTGAGAAGTTCAAATAATGGAAGCATTTGGTTGAAAACCAGATAAATTTAAGAGTGAAGACTTTAAGGATAGACAAAGGTCTGAAATTCTACAGCTCACAGTTTGACAATTTCTGCAAAGAAAGTGGAATCAAAAGACACCAAAACCATGGCACACACTTCTCAGCAAAATGGTATTGCTGAGAGAATGAACAAAACACTTCTTGAGAGGGTAAGAAGCATGCTGTTATACTAAGGGCTCTCCAAAAGGTTCTGGACAGAAGCAGTCAATACAATTGCATATCTGATTAACAGAAGCCCATCATCTGTGCTAGGATTCAAGACATCAGAAGAAATTTGGACTGACAGAGAACCATCCTTGCATCATTTAAAGACCTTTGGATGTACAGCTTATGCTATTTGAAGTAAGGGAAGCTGGAACCTAGAACAATCAAAGGAGTGTTTATAGGTTATCCAGAAGGTGTCAAAGGCTGGAAGCTTTAGTGTCAAGATGGTGTTGGTGAAAAATGCATCGTCAGTAGAGATGTTAAGTTTTTGGAGGACGGACTCAACCATGACTGCTTTAAACATAAAGGAGAGTCTTCAAAAGGCTCTGAAGATTCCAAAGATGAGGTGGAGCTTGAGTTAAATAGTTCAAAGCACAGTGAACCTCAGTAACTTCCAAGGAAAGAAGATGATGAAGAAGAAATACAGACAGATGGTAAGCAGAGGGACTTGTAGGAATATGTACTGACAAGAGACAGGGAGAAAAGACAAATTAAACCACCTGTGAGGTATGACCATGAAGATATGACAGTTTTTGTTATTAGTGTAGCAGAGGAGGTGGAGCTTGCAAAACCTACAACAGTTGAAGATGTTAGTGTATGCCCTAGAAATCATTTGTATTGTCGATTTCAGGGCTAGTGATCTTATATAAATATTAGACTATAAATGAAAGAATTATTCTTTATTCACATACGTTAGCTGTTTCCTTTATATTAATATGTTCATATATAAAGAATGTATGTGAATTATCCAGATATTTTTATTTAATTGTTAAATAAAATTATCAAATTATTCCTTACGTACATGATATAGATTAGGCAACCATATCATATAGTAAGTATACTAGTTACCACCTAATGATATTATATGATGATATATGTAGGTTAACAATACGGGTATTGTCCTAAGTGCATTAGTATGGATATATAATTGATGAACTATTTATCGAACATAGCTACATATTGACAAATCACATGGTATGTATGTAGTCAATGATTTATTAATAGATTACAATAGTGTGCGAAGTAATCCTTAGACCTAAGACATTTAGAATCGGAATCTGTATGGATGGGTATATTTCATATGGTGTATACGTGCAGGGCTAATCATGCCTTATACAAGAAGCCGATTTTGGTATACTTTGTTCATATAAATATTCGATTGACAGTCAAGATGGGATCCGTTGATTCAACGCTATCGACTGAGAGTTTCCGTTGACTCTGTCCAAGTTGAGTTCCTAAACAAATGTCAATATGATGTACATATTTTAAGTATCTGGCCAGAGCAATCATGACATATGATCGATGATTCGTATAGATATCGAGATTAGGATTTTGACAGACCATGAACCCTTATTCGATTGGGATATGATAACGGAGGGAATACGTGCAATCGTTAGAGATTTGATAAAGACACTTCTTCATCGTGACTTAGGAATTATGGCGCATAGCTAAACACTAACCATAGTCGTTGGATATCGAAATGTTCGAGACCGAATGGTTCAAAGTCGAAGTGTTTGACATTAGCTCACGACTGAGTCACGGTGAACCTTCACGGTCCACCTAATTTCTTGAGAGTTCCTATAAAGGAGGAGAAGATAAAATGTTATCGAGAGAGGGTTAGCGACCTCATGATAACTAGAAATACTGTAATAAATACGTATAATCGTTATATGTATTTATTATTCGTTAAGGTATTAAAGAAATGATATATTGATGTCACAAAGTAATTTAATGTAAATTACAAGACCCAAAATAATAATATTGATTATCAAATATGTTAGAATGTGATTCTAAGGTGAAATGGTGAAAACTAGATTAAATTGTTAA
>JAVXUL010000021.1:6005492-6020781 GCA_035590515.1 Trichilia minutiflora | reverse complement strand
AAATTTAAAAAAAATAATAATAATTAAAATTTTAAAATAAATTATTAATAAAAACCAGGTATATGTTTAAAATCGGTACCCTGTTTGTTAGGACCAGATTCAGATCCTAATTAAACCGGATCTAAATTTTTGGATCAGATCCAGATCCTAATTAAACTGGTACCCTATTTTTCGAGTACCCGATTCCGTATCCGAACCGATACCCTAAAAAATCGGATTTTTTGAACAGTCTTAACTCCCACCCCTGATTTTAAGGGTGTGTTTGTAAATTAAAATATTCGAAAGATCAACTTTGTAATAAGTTGTTAGAATCAACAAGTCTTCATATTGTTCCATTTTAAAAAAATTAAAATAAAAAATCAAATTTAATGGATGGAAGAAGGATGTTATCATTTTGAATTAATAAAATAACAAAAAGAATTATTAACTCGTTCTATACAAAAAGAAAAATAATTGAATTTTTTTTTTATAACCTATTTTTCAATCATATCCCATTGTAAAAACAATTGGTTGAATTATGTTAAACAAAAAAGTAAGCTCATTAATATAGATAGATGGATGGATAGATAGATACTTAGATAAAAGAGAGAAAGAGTGATGAATATTATTAATAAAATAAATAGATTTTGTTTCAATAATTTATATTGTTTTCTTTTTTTACGATGACAAAAATTCCCCCTACCCTTATATGTTTTTTCAAAAATTCTAACTATTTTCTTTGACAGTAATAGTTATCGATTTGAATATATAGGATTCATTTAAATTGTAATATTTTAATTATATTTTAAAAATTAAAAATAAAAATATATTTAATAGTATTAGTTTTACTAAAGCTCATCTATTTTTATATTTAAAATTTTTATGTTACAAATAATTATCGTGACTTGAAAATTACTATCACAATACCAAATAGAACATTAATAACTGAGCTAACTAACTATTTATTTTAGTTATACCTAAACTAATTACACATTGAAGTTAAAAAAAGAAAAAAAAAACTCAATTTTAAATATATTCTAATTTAACTTAGTAATAGTTTGTTCATAAAATTGATTTCTCTTTTTTGCTGGTTAATGTTTTGTTCGAGGCCCAGCATATGAAATTAGCGAAACTTCGGTGAAATAGGAGTGTAATAACAGTAACATAGTCAATTATATATGCCGAGTGAAGTCAAAAGAGGGCAACTAATACTCTAGAATAGTATTAGTAGATAGGGAGGTTGGGTCCTTTTGTGGCATCTTGGATGAGCCATGCCATTTCATTTGAGGCAAAAGAAAAAACATAATGCAAAAAATAAAAATTCATTAAAACAACACAATACCCAATTATTGCTCTAATGAATATTACTTCATTTACAAACTTTAGTGTAATCATCATGCAATATTGCAATGCATGAATCACATTCCCTTAATTATTCATGGGAAAAGGTAAAAGTTAAAAGGGAAAGGTAAACCCACCCAAAAAAATGTGAAAACAGTTATATACAACTTATGTTTTATATTACAATACATAAATTCGAGATTTGTTATCTGTAGGATTCGTTTATCTTTATTTTTATGTGGGTTATTTACTTTCTATTTTATTACAATCTCATTTTTTAATTGATTAAAAAATTCATGTTTGATTTTTACAGAGGTAAAAAAAAATTCATAATAAATATGTGCACACTAAGTTTGTATTTGCGTGTCTAATTCTAATAATAATAACAATAGGATACAACACAAGGCTCAGTGCACTTGTCTTTCTTTCTAATCTAATCTAAAAACATGGGTGGCTGCGTCAACTTCATAAACAAAAACACAATTAAATTAACCCAAAAAATTTTACCAATACCTACCTAGCTATAATTTGTAGTGCATAAACGTTTCTACATTTTCTTATAAGCTTTGTTCGGTCTATGTCATTATCTTATCTTCCCTTTGGAAATCTTTGCAATTAATTTAATTCAAAGTCTAAAGAAAGACAAACACTTCCTCTCATTCACTTGTAAACGCAACCTAGAACAATTGTTAATTATGAAAAAGAGAGGCAATAATTGAGATTATAACTGTATTAATTGAAATTGATAATAGAAAACAAATTACGAAACGATTAAGGACGACAGCAAAGCATAATGCATTTTGACACTTCAATAACAAGTCATCTTCTCAAAGGCAAAAAAGGATTTCAAGGTAAGCATCTGGCCAACTTGGATTTGATTGAATTATTGAAATACTTATCTTATCAAAATCAAATACTTTGAATTTTAAAAAATTATAAATATCGATATAGTTTGTAATGTAATTTTTGGGTGAGTCTTAAATAATCTTAATCGACTAATCCTTAAATTTTGTTAAAAAATTATTGATAAAATGAATGGTTTGATTGCTATATCAATGATATGAATTTATCTAATAAGTTACTTGTTTTAGAGTTTTTAAGAGTTAAATCATTAATTTGTTAACATTTTTTTAAAAATAGAATATGACGATAGAGACCAGCATTAAACATAAAGAATGAATTCTGCCATCATTTATGATTTTGCTAAAAAGTCAAGGTTTAAATATTATTTAAAATTAAGAAACCAATTTGAGAAGATAATATTATGTTGATTAATTTAAGCTTTAGTACATATATTGATACGTACCAATTCTTGCCTTTCAAGAGTAAAAATGGGAAGAGGACTAACCTTGTACTACACACACATGGTTATTTATTTATTTATTTATAATTTCTAAATTTTTATAATAATATTCACTTTATTAAAAAGGCAATAAAAATTAAAGACTAGAACAAAATAAATAGAGAGTAAAAAAGATAAAATCATAAATTACAACCAACAGTTTATTGAATATTATTTTATTTTTAAATTCCATTAATTAATTTTCCATTTTCAAGGGAAGCGAAGCGAGAAAATGGAAAACTTGGATTGTAGTTAATTAAAAGGAAAAAATTTACCAAACACAAAGGCACAAAATAAGCAAATAAAGCCTTAGCAAAAAAAAAAATAACACCCACCAAATACGGAAGAAGACGTAACGTGACATGACATGACATCCTAAGAAATCGACACGTGTTGTATAAGGCAAGGTCGCATGGGATTAGAGTCACTAGTCACTGCATACCACTTGCCCGCGCAGTGCCTTCAGCTCTCTGTCAGTCTATCGGTTTTTGAAAGTTCAAAAACAAGCCGTCAAACAAACCGCTACACGCACTTTCTTTCCTTCTTTCTCTCTGTTTCTCTAAGTTTCTTTCACACCAAACACATTTACATTTTTCATATCCATTGTTCTAATGCAATCTTCTTTATTATACGCCGCTCCTTCTCTCTCTCTCTGTTTCTCTGATTGACTCTGCAGAGCCAACTACAAGCACTGGCTGACTGTCAGGCTGAACTCTTTCTTTATCTTTCAAGATCTGGAAATGGAGATTTGGATTTTATGTTTTTTGGAAATTTAGCTGAAATTAATTATACAATGCATGATCTTCTTGGATCCTTCTTGTCTCAGCTTATTTTGTTCCGTGATTGTCGATCTGGATTTCTTATGCATTACGTGTCCTTTGTTTAAAAAAATAAAATCTTCGAGTATTTCTTGATATATTTTTTTAATGAGTCAAACAATGGAGAAGTTTCAGAGAAGGAGGTCCAAGATTACGAGCTTCACTGGTGATTTGCTTGGCTCCGAGCGACCTGCATTCACAGAAGGTTAGTTCTTTTCCTTTTGTTTTAAATTATCCTGTTTGGTTCCCGAGAGAACCGGGGAAGAAAGGAAAAAAAAAAGGCATTCTCTCTCTCTCTCTCTTCTTTCCATTTTCTCTTTGTTTGTGAAAAAACAAACAAACAAAACTTGGCTCGGAAGGCTTTAAATATGTTTTGGTTTTCGTTCTTCTTTTTTTTCTTAATTTTCTTTTTAACTACATTTACTTGATCAGAAAATGGAGTAATTTCCTCTCTTCGTTTGATCAGAAATTAGAAAACAAAAAAGGAAATGCAAAAAAGTTCAAATTTAACTGAAATCGTTGAAGGATTCTGTAAAATTTGGACTAATATATACAAAATCACAATCTCTTGATTCAAATTACTTCTTGAATATTTTTTTCAACCAAACATTTTTGCCTCCCTTTCTAGCTTTATCTTGCAGTTGTGTGCAATGTCTAGGTCGACAGCTAAGTTTGTGTTTTGGCTTCGCTTCTACTTTTGATAAAGTATATTTTTTGACCGCTTCTTGACTTTTCTGTAGTGGCATCAGCATGATTTGCTTTGTTCCTTTAATAAATTCTAGGTCATGATGAGATATAAATGCTGTGATTGCCCCCTGTTTTGTCTTGGAAGTGTTATGTTTCATTTATATGGTTACTTGTTCACATTTTTATTTTTTAGCGAAATGCGAATTTTACTTTTTGTTTTCAGCATTTTTTTTGGTAAAGCTTGATGGAAAATTTTATTATTCTTACTGCATTTTATTGCTGCGAGTATGCTTGATTTTTTTCTTGGACCGGATGAGGGAATTTTAGACTATTTTCTGGAAACTATATAATTTAGTCTTTTCCCTTTATTTAATCCTGGAATAGTCATCCTTACATTGTTGATAGCAATTCGTTTCCAGGAAACAGGCGGGCACAGAAACAACAAATTTTTCCAAAATTGGCCTCTGATTCCAGTTCCTACGGTAGTGATACTACAGATGATGATTCGGTGCGCTGATTTTCCTGTTTTGGTTCATTAAGCATGCAATTTTTTTTTCTCTTGTTCCTTTACAAAATGTAATGATAAACGATACTGTTTTGCTACTTCAGCTTCTATTATATTTTTCTTTTACATAAGCATCTATGTATATCGTATAAAAAAATGAAGCAAATCTAAAAACAAATGTATTTGGTCCTTGTAGTTGACTTTTGAATTGGGGTGGAGATTTTCAGAAAAACCGGTAAGAACACCAATGAAGAAGTTGTTAGCAGAAGAGATGTCAAGAGAAGCTGAATCCAAGAGAAAATCGCCTAGTGTTATTGCTCGATTGATGGGACTTGATGGGTTTCCACCTATGCAATGTACTCATAAACAACATAAAAGATCTGCTGAGAATTATCAACATAGCACATCATCAACAGAGAGAGCTCAAAGAGGTGTCAGATCTTCTGGTCGTCGATCTTTTAGGAAGAGCTCAAAGGATGAGCAAGAATTTAAAGATGTGTTCGAAGTTCTAGATGCATCAAAGACGGAGACTGGTAGCAGTCAATTACAGGAGAGTACAAACTCAAAGCTTACTGAGGCTGAGATGGTCTTTATCAGGCAAAAATTCACAGATGCAAAGCATCTTTCAACTGATGAAAGGCTTCAGGATTCAAAGGAATTCCATGGTTCTCTTGAGGTGCTAGACTCCAACAAAGATCTTCTGTTGAAATTTCTTCAACAACCAGATTCATTGTTTACAAAGCATCTGCACGATCTTGGTGCATCTCCCCAGTCCCATTGTGGTCATATATCAGCAATGACACCATCACATGCTAGGAATCATGAAATCAGTGATCTGGGTTGGAAAGCAGAGAGAGAAGCTCAATCAAAGAAACACTGTAAATCTTCTCAGCAACATCTTGATAGTCTTCCTAGTAACAAGTATGGTGGACATGCTGGGCTGAGTCTGAATAAACCATCAAACATTCAATTAGAAGGGAAAGAAGACTCTTCTGTTATGCCTACAAGAATTGTTGTTCTGAAACCAAACCTTGGAATGGTGCAGGCTGCTACAAGGACTGTTTCATCACCTCGTTCTTCTCATTCATATCTGTCAGATTTTAGGAAGCACACAGAACTTCCGGGCATAAAAAATAGGGAGACAGAAACATGGGAGGAAAAAAACATTCCTGATGATGTAAGGATTTCAAGACAAAAGTCTAGAGAATCAAGAGAAATATCCAAGGAAATCACTAGGCAGATGAGAAATAGTTTAAACAGTGGTCCCATGAAGTTTTCAGATTCTGGACTTAAAGGATGTGCAGGGGATAACAGTCCTAGTAATTTGTCTGCAAATGAGTCTCTAAATGAATTAGATGTGAAATCAATGACTTCTAAAGATGGTTTTGTTAGGCATTACAGATCCAGGTCTTCATCATCCCGTTCTTCTGAATCATCTGTTAGCAGGGAGGCCAAGAAGAGACTGTCAGAGAGGTGGAAAATGTCTCACAAGTCTGAGGAACTGGGAGTGAATAGGAGGGGTAGCACACTGGGTGAAATGCTTGCTATCTCTGACAGGGAAGCAAAGCCTGCAAATTTAGATGCGACGATTGGTCTGGAGGGATTCAGTGACAAATTTGATGGCAATGGTGAACTTGCAGAATGTCTTGAACCTTTGGGTATTAGTAGTAGGGATGGTTGGAAGGATGCTTGTACTAGAAATCTAACAAGATCAAGATCTCTTCCAGCTTCTTCCACCCTTGGAAGTCCTAAAACAAGCATGTACTATGAAACTTTTCGTGATGACCGCTTTATGATACCAAAAGAGACCATAAAGCGAGAAAGAAGGAAGGCAGTGAAGGGAAATTTCAACCAGAGAGGGGGCTCATCTTGTAGAAATTCAAGATCCTGCCGTAAGAAGTATCTGTCTTCACATTGCAAAAGTAGGGAGGACAATGAAACCTCAACACATACTCATTTCACCCATCCCCAAGTTGAGAGCATCTGCAAAAAGGAAGACCCATTTGAAGATAGTTTTATGGTTTCCGAGTCATCCCCGAGTATTGTTATTGAAACAAATTTAGTTTCTGACAATTTGTTGGATGTGGGACATGACAATACAACCATGCCTTCTTCCTTGCCAAATTCAGAATTCTCACCTCCTTTGTTGGTAAATGGTGATTCGTCTACTGGTGACTTGAACACTTTAAATTCAAAGGTTTGCAAATCAATTTCTAATAATAATCTTTATACGTCAGGCAAATTATTAATGCAGTAACGCTTATCTTAAAAATTGTGGTAGTTTATTCCTCTCAAATTGCATGACTCATGACAACTGATTTAGATCTTGAGTCTTTTCTCTATTCATGCATATAATGAGTAAACAGAATGGCCATACACAGGTTGCTTTTATATCCGCAACCTTTGATTAACCTTTAGCTGTGTGCCTCTCTTTCCACTCTTTTAGTATGCTTGTGTGTCAATGCTAGTTTTAGCAATGTGGATTTGTAAGATAATAAACACATCAGATTCCTTTCATTTGTATTTGGATGTCCTTAATTCATTTAATAGTAAGAAATTTTGTCTTCTCTCCCTCTTTCTTATCATAAATGCTTAGGTTAGCATAATTGTTTAAGCACTTTTAAGATGCCTCCTACTTTTATTGTGTACGTGTCATTTGTTCGTTATTAAGATATTCTACTCAATGTTACAGGAACCATCACATGGACCTTCTAAGGAAGTTCCTTTGCATCAAGCCACATCTGAGCTAGAATCTCCAGCAAGCTCTAGGGAGACTGAGCAGCCCAGTCCGATTTCAATTCTGGAAGCTCCTTTTGTAGATGATTTATCATGCGGTTCAGAATACTTTGAGTGCGTCAGTGCTGATCTCCATGGTAAACTAAAAATCTCTAAGTTCATTTTTTCTTTGAAGTTGTATTTGCACCCATCTTGGGATTGTGGTGGTAACGTGTCAATTTCCATCTGCATTTAACTTCCACTTAGGTTGTCCTTTTACTAACAAGATGATGAAGCTAGTTATTACAAGAACTTCTCAGCTGATTATTCAACTTCAATGCTATATTTATTGTCCCCTCTAATTGGAGCATTCTCTTTATTGTGGTTCGAACTCATTTTAGGTATCTAGGATCAGTTTACAGACAGGGTCGTTATGGCTTCTTGAAATATGCCCATTTGACATTAAATGATGATGCTGTAAGATTTTGATGGTGAGAATAATCAGATTAGAAAAAATATTACTCTCTACTCTAACTCATAAAACCCGAAGTAGAACATGGAAGATAACGACAAAACAATGATGATTAAAGTTAAAAGAACTCAACCCCCTAGGGGTGGCCTGGTGGTAGGGCTCAGGCCAATGCTTGCATTGGTCCTGAGTTCGACTTCTAGGTCTTTCACTACGAAGCGTCAAAGGAGCAAAGCCAGAGGTTTTATCCTATCCTTAATACTGCTGCAGTGCGGTCCTTGTGCATGCGCTTTGGCTCAGGACGGCTGCCTGGTGATCCGAGTGATCCCGCTTCTAAGGGATTGCGACGGTTCCGTGCATGGCTGGATGCCTGGGTGAAGGCTGGGTGTAGGAGTTTTCCTTGATTCAAAAAAAGAAAAAAAAAAGTTAAAAGAACTCATGTACAAATGCTTTAAAATGCTAACAAATTCAATAGATTCTTTGCTTTTGATGAAAGAGAATCATATTTTGTATTTATTTTCTAAATTACTCATTTTACTGAATGGATGCGGATGACAGCCATTTCCAAAGTACACCCTACTTTTGTGAACCGAATTCAATTTATAATGTTGACTCATTTTGTTTTTTCTAAGTAACAATTGAAATTAATCGAAGAAATGTCAAAATAAAAGTCAAGTACATTCAAATTTCATGTTTATAATCAACGTTGTTTTCGTTGAATGTCAAAATGTATCTTTCATTTCTTTTTGTGTGTCTTAACTAGGGTAATTACTAATAGCCTTTGATCATGCAAGGAAATAGAACAGATATGTGATTGACTTATAATGGTTTGGTTCCCATGTACTGGTACTTTTTTTTTTCTCCATTCAAATCATGGGTTCGCTCAAGAAAGTGCTAGCTAAAGAAACATAGGTTTGTTTAACAGTTAGTACAGATTTGCTGGATCCTTTAATCAAGTTGTCACTTGTTCAATTATCTTCATCCTTCCTCTGTCTTTAAATGTTGCAGTTTTTGACTGCTTTTTGGATTACAGAGAAATCAATCATGTTTATACGGTCTCAGGGAATCTGTAATAATTTTTTTGCCAGCTCCTTGTTCCTTGCTCTTAATTTTTTTTTTTTTGTGATCTTTTTATGTTGTCAGGGCTTCGAATGCAACTTCGAGAACTCAAGTCAGAGTCAGAGGCATGCGCAGAGGGAATTATGCTTGTTTCAAGTGATGAAGATGCAGATGAAAGATCTGTTGGAATCATAGATGATAAGAGCATATTAAAAGCTGAAGAGAAATGGGAATATTGTTACATAGCTGATGTCTTGATTGACTCTGGATTCAGTGATGTGAACCTGGACACATTCATCACAACATGCTCTTCTCCGGAATGCCCTGTGAACCCCTCAGTATTTGAAGAACTTGAAAAAAAGTATTGTAATCTGACTTCTTTGTCAAGATCAGAAAGAAAGCTAATGTTTGACTGTATAAATGCGAAACTCTTGGAAATGCAGCAGCAATTTATCGATCCACACCCGTGGGTGCAGCCGGAGATAAGGATTAGGTCTAAATGGAACAACAAGGGTCTCCAAGAAACCCTACACAAGTTTCTGATGAACCAACCGAAGAAAGTGGGTAAAGATGCTGGAGAGAAGGTGCTGGGAAGGGAGTCCGAGTGGCTGGACATTGTAGATGACGTCGCTATTATAAGGAAGGAAATGGAGACCCTGTTGATAGATGAGTTAGTAGCAGAAGTAGTAGCAATGTAAAACGTTTGTAGGAATTTACGTATACACAAATGAAGTGATGGAATGATCATTTCGTTGGAAGATAAATAAAATCAGTCAATGTATTTACATTTAAACAAAAAATCAGAGACAGAAATATAGTTAAAATGTTGGTAGAATCCATGCATGATTTTATTGTATAGTTCAAATATTTTGGGCTTACTTGACCATTCCCAAGGATGAACTAATATGGCAAAAAGATCAATTTCAAAAGATGGAAGTAATAGAGAAAGTTATTGTTAATATTTATTTGACAGTGATGGTATGTTTGGGAATTGCATTATTCCAAATTATCCATTCCCGGTTGGAAAGAAGAATGGAGGATCTGTCGGCTCTGCTGTGGCTGTTATAGAGTTGCCGGGAACAGGCCGTTTCATATATTTTGAAATTAGGTGAATGACAAACACTTCCCTGTGTTATAGTTCGCGAAAGATGTCTTTATGCAATTTAAACTTTCGACAAATGCCCTCTACTGTCAACTTTCATTACTAAAAATATTTACAAAATACTTATCAGATACGAAGAGAAAACTTACAGAACTTGCGGTTTCCTGTCCTAAGAATAAGGGTGAAAAACAAAAAATAAAATTCAATAACAGATCAACTCATCAATTGTTTTCTTCACAAAAAATAAAATTCAATAACAGATCAGCTCATCAATTGTTTTCTTCATTTTGTTTAATCTTTCTTTGTTAACTATGTTACGCAAGATTGAAGCCACACGAATCACCCAGTCTTCAACTACTCCAGGAATGCTGCAAGTTTTCTGGAAACAGACCAGCAAGACCAACTAAAACCATCTCCTGTCAACAAAGATAATGCAGCAAGGAAGAACAAGAAAGAAACAAGAAAATAGAAGAAGAAAATGATGCGAACACAGAATGAAATCTTGGAGAAAAAAAACTAGAGAATCTTGTTTATTCCAAAATCAGTTTTACAACTTTTAGAACCAAGAAACTCCTCAGCTGTTAAACGTTGCTGAGTTTATAAAAGAGCTCTTAACCATCTAACTACCAAAATCCACGAAAATGACTTGAATACCCTTAATAAAGTTTTACAAAATCTTGCATTTTGGTCCTACAAAACTTTTCACTTTAGTCCAACAATGAAATAAGCTGCTCAATCCTGACTCATTAACAATCATCCACCTTGAGTCAAAATTGTCCAGATTCGAAAATATTATCCACTACTCCCAGATCAACCCTCAGCACACACAGACACACAGACTATTAATGCACACTTCTTTAGTTTCTGCAAGACACCATGAACTACCTTTTAATCCAAGCACAAAGGTGTTCAACCCGAGCTCTTCATCTGCTCTCAGAAACTGCAGCTCTTTAGGAAGACACCACACACATCTACTTTAAACAATAGTTGTGCTTCTTAACTGTTACTACTTTGGTTAACATATCATCCACATTTTCCTCAGTGTTAACTTTCTTCAACCTCACTTTACTTTCTGCAAGTATATCCCTCACAAAGTGAAACCTCACATCAATGTGTTTTGTCCTTTCATAGAACACATTATGTTTGGCAAGGTAAAGAGAGCCTTGATTATCATAGAATACTTCTGGACATTGGTTGGTAACTTTAATCTCAGCTGCAAATTTTTGTAACCAAAGAGCTTCCTTCACTGCTTCTACAAGTGCCATATATTCTGCTTCTGTGGTTGACAAAGCCATCACATACTGCAGAGATGACTTCCAATTGACTACATATTGATTCAAAAAGAACATAAGACCAGATGATGATCTCCTTCTGTCCAAGTCTGCTGCAAAGTCAGTATCAACAAACCCTCTAATCACAGCACCGAAAGAACCATCACCTGAGTAATGCAAACAATAATCCAAACTCCCTTTTATATACCTCAACACCCACTTGACTGCAGATCAGTGCACTTTTCCAGGATTTGACATAAATTTGCTTATTATATTTGAAGCATGGGCCAAATTTGATCGAGAACACACCATTACATACATTATGCAACCCACTGCACTAAAATAGGGTAATGTCATCATCTCTTTCTGTTGTTACTCTGAGTTGGGTCCTTGATCTTTGTGTAGTTTAAAGTGAGCAACTAAGGGTACCTTGACAGGTTTTGCTTCATTCATCTTGAACTTTTACAACACCTTTTACAGATACTTCTTCTAGTACAACTTCAACCAGCCTTCACTTCTATTTCTCCAAATTTTAACACCTAAAATCTTCCTTACCTCCCCTAGATTTTTAATCTCAAACTCAGTAGTGAGTTGAGCCTTCAAATCATTCAATCTAGTCTTTCTTTTACTAGCAAGCAACATGTCATCTATATAGAGAAATAAGAAGACCATATTATCAAGATTATCTCTACTGAAGTACACACACTGATCAAATGAGCTCCTGATATATCCCATTCTGATCATAAAGCTGTCAAATCTCAGGTTCCATTGCCTTGGAGATTGTTTAAGTTCATACAAGGATTTCTTGAGCAAACACACCAAGTTTTCCTTCCCTTAGCTTTTAAAGTACTTTGGCTGCCTCATATATATTTCCTCATTCAACTTACCATGCAAAAAAACTATTTTAACATCCATTTGCTCTAATTCCAGGTCAAGAATGGCAACCAAAGCAAGGATCAATCTAACAGAAGCATGTCTCACCACTGGAGAAAAGACTTCTGTATAGTTCAGTCCTTTTTTTTGTGTGAAGCCTGGCTTTGAATTTATAAGATCTATCTGCTTCGTCCTTTCTTTTGAAAAGCCACTTGCAATCCACCAACTTCCTGTCTTTTGGTTTTTCCACTAGTGTTCAGGTATCATTTTTCTTCAAGGACTGCATTTCCTCTTTCATGGCTTCCTTTCACGTTTCTGCATTCGTGCTTTGTAAAGCTTCTTCGACAGTTATTGGATCATTCTGATCAACTTCTTCAGCTGTAAGAAAAGCAAATGCAATTAACTCATCATGTCCATATCTTTTAGGAGGTCTAATATGCCTTTTAACTCTATCTCTGGCCAAATGATCATCTTCCAGGTCAGCTTGCTGGTTAGCATCTACCTTGCTTTCCTGTTTTTCTTTTGAAGCATCTACTTTCCTGTCTTGAGGTTCCATGTCCTTATGCTTTGTTGGATCTATCTCCACCTTAAGTTTAGTGCTGCCAGAGTTGGTGTTTTCTTCTTCTTTCCTATTAAAACCACCATGTATTAACCGATCTTCCACAAACTTAACATCTTTACTGGTTATACATTTTCCTCTAACTCTATCTTGACACCATAGCTTCCAGCCTTTTACCCCTTCTGGATACCCAATGAAAACTCCCTTCACTGCCCTTACATCAAGCTTGCCGTGCCTAACATAGGCATAAGCAGTACACCCAAACACTCTCAAGTGTTCAAATGATAGAGCCTGGTCATTATACATCCCCTCTGGGGTTTTGAAGTTTAGTGTAGAGGAAGGGCTTCTATTGATTAAGTAGGCTGCTGTGACCACTGCTTCTGCCTAGAATTTTTTGGAGAGACTTGAGCATAGCAGCATACTCCTCACTCTTTCAAGAAATGTCTTGTTCATCGTCTCAGCAACTCCATTTTGCTGAGGTGTATAAGCTACTGTTCTGTGCCTCGTTATCCCATGATCTTTGCAGAATTGATCAAGTTGTTGATTACAAAACTCCATGCCATTGTTTGTTCTTAAAGTCTTCTTTTCAGGTTCTTCTGGTTCTTCACCAATTGTTTCCACTCTTTGAACTTAGAACCAAACTTGATATTTGATTTTTAAGATAAATACCCATATTTTTCTGGAATGGTCATCTATAATGGATAAGAAGAATCTAGCTCTACCCAGGGAAGGTATTTGTGCAGGACCCCATACATTAGCATGTAGGTATTCGAGTACTTGACTTGTACTCATCTTACTATCAGCAAATGTTACCCTTTACTGCTTTCCATAGATGCAACACTCACACAACTCCATGTCATTACCTACTCCCTTTTTCACTATATTCTTCTTATTTAACTCTACCGGACCTTTAATCCCTAAGTGCCATAACCTCTGGTGCCAATGCATCAGCTTTCCATCCCTTTTATCTGCAGAACCAGTGACATTTATTGTACCCGTGACCACACTTCCCTGAAACACATACTGTCCATTATTCCTTTCAGCCTTCATCAATATCAGTGAGCCTTTACACACCTTTAACTTTCCATTCTCTCCTTTAAAGACACAACCAAGAGATTTTAGCATGCTTAAAGAAACTAAATTCTTTTTAAGTCCAGGAATGAATCTAACATTCTGCAGCTCCACAAGTGTTCATTTTCATCTTAATAGCTCCTACTCCCTTCACATCAAGTGTCATATTATTTTCTAATATAACCTTCCCTTGATCTTGAAGAACTAAAGATGAAAATAGATGCTTACTTGGGCACATATGGTAGGTGCATCCCGAGTCCAAAATCCAGTCCTCAGATGCATTGTCTACTACAGCTAATAACAAGAAAACTTCCTGAAAATTGGCTTCTATCACTGCAATAACTTTAGTTTTGCTTCCATTCATCCTTTCAGAGTTTTCTTTCTTTCTTTCTGGGCAGTCTCTCTTAAAGTGTCCATCCTTATGACAATGGAAACACTTTAAAGATTTCCCTCTTGATTTTGAACGAAAATCTTTCTTACCTTTGTTATCTTTCTTTGCTGATCTTTCCCTGATATTTAAGCCTTCTACTGAAGATGACTGTGGAAAGAGAAGACCAGATATTTTGTATTTTAATTTAAATAAATATTTATTTTAATAACAATAATTATAAAATAGATTTTATACCTATTAAATTTAAATTTTTAACTCAAAGTTTATAAAAAAGATTTGAATGGAATTTAAAAACGATTATATAATTTTTTGGAGAATTTTTTTATATTAAAAATTAGATAATTATTTTATTATTTATATTTATATTTAATATATTTATTTAATTTTTTATATATTCAATCAAAAATAAAATGGTATAAAAACGTTTTTCACATTAAAAATTATTTTGTATGTTAATAGTTGTGTTCAGTGTATTTATCCGATTTCTCATATATTTAATTGTAATTTTTTTTAATATGTGAGTGAAGGAGAGAGGAGAGTAGGGGACGTAGATGTGGATCTCTTCCAAATCAAACTGGAGGTGGAGAAGGCATTTTTTGTGTCGTCGGGGTCGTGAAATTCAAATTACTCGACAGCATTTCAAAATTCATCTGCAATTTTCTTGCATCAGCTCGAGGAAACGAAAAAAACGAAGCAGTCGCAAGGATAAAATCAAGGAAACAACAGGGCTTCTCTCCCGTCATCTTCTTCGGTGTATTGCGGAATTGGAGCAATACTCCTTTATGGGATAGGTATGTATATTAGTGCGGTTCCAAAAATTCAATTTTTTAAGGTATTTATCTAGATTTGAAATTAAGTATCCGAAAAATAGGGTATTAATTTAATTAGAATCTGGATCTGATTTAAAAATTTAGATCCGATTTAATTAGAATTTGGATCTGATCCTAACAAACAGGATACCGATTTTAAACAGGTATCCAATTTTTATTAATAATTTATTTTAAATTTTTAATTATTATTATTATTATTTTTTAAAAATTTAATTAAATTATAAGAATATTTTGTAGAATGATAATTTTAGAAAATATATATATGAAAAAAAATATA
>JAVXUL010000021.1:5981972-5992173 GCA_035590515.1 Trichilia minutiflora | reverse complement strand
TAATAAGTGTTTAAAGAATAAACGTTACATGAAATGAATCTAAATTTAAATTTTAAATTATTTTTATAAAGAAAAAAAAAGAAAGAAATTAAAAAATAATTTTAATAAAAATAAAATTTAAGAGTGATATATATTGACCTTGAGGATCAGTTGCTTGTGCGGTTGACTTGCTGGAAGATGATGAGTGCAAGTCTTTTGGTCTACCTCTGTCTTCATTCGTCACTCGTGAATTGGGATGGTGGGATGGTTACACCTTTAATTGCACGGCCAATCAAGCAATTACCTTTGCATGACTTTCATTTTGTTGGAAATTCTAATATTTTATATTATATTTTAAAAATAAAATTTTAAAAATAGTATATGTGTGTATATATATTATATTATTAAAAAATTTTAATACTTTTACTTGACAATAATTATGTCTTAAAAATGGGTAGCTACTGAGACATAATCTTATTGTAGACTAATCTCCCATTAATTTCCTATGCTTCTTTTCATAATTCAAGCTCTATTTCAATATCTTACTAATTTCTTATTTTTAAAAAATAAAATAAAATAAATTCGTATAAGACCAAACTAAAATTTAAAATTTAAAATAAATTAAATTATGCGGCTCCGGGGGTCCTTTTAGCCGCCTTTCACAAACGAAGCGACCAACAAAAAAATAACCAACACATATATAATTTATTTCGCTGACCACAAAGCAAACTAACAATCTCTTTGAAAAGTAATGAGGAATCAGAACAAGTGGATTTATTATTATTTTTGATTTTTGATTTTTGATTTTTGATTAATCAATATCAATGTCGCTAGTTCTTATTCACAAATCCAGTAGAAAATAACAAAATCCATGTGATTTGCGGATATATTCAATGCCTCACGCCACAGCCGCCATGAAATTTCGCGCTTTATAACCAGAAATACTGTTGGGGCCTACTCCATGTTTGCATCATCTGCTTATTTAAGCTGCAAACCTAACCACAACGTACTCTACTTGTAATTAGAGAAGCAAAATTGAAGTTGTTTCGACGTTTAAAGTGTTTTTACAGATAGAGAAATACGGATTCTTCTTCTTTTTCTTATTTGGTTCAGTTTGGAAGCTAAGGCAATTCTAGAGGTTTAACAGGTAAGATTTGCTTTCTCTTTTATAGATCGAGTTTTCTTGTTGGGTTCTTGAAGTGTTCTGTTGTTGTTTTATCGACAATGTCACCCTGTGTGTTTGTCTTGTGTTGTGTTGTTTTTTTGAAGTTTTAAGCGAGGCTTTATCATCATTTTTTGGTTGGAGTGACAGGCAGATTCTGTCAAAAAGATAAATTCGATCCTTTAATGCCTTTAATGCATTCTGTTCTTCCTTATTCACAGAAAACGTTCAAATATGGAAAACTGTAAATGGAGAATCAGCCATCATTTACTACGAAGATACAAATATACTAATCTGGGGTATTTATAGTTTCTACTGTTGTTTACTAGGCAAGAATTTATTTATTTAGGAGATTCAATTATAAAAGGGCGTGGTAAGTACTGGCTGCTTTTAATTTCTTCCCCGTTCTACTTTCTGTGTGGCTTATTTTCCATATATTCCTTATACTGCTTGTTCTTCATTGGATATGATCACCTTTTATTGGATATGATCACCTTTTCATTATATGTTTTAGCTTAAAGCCACCGTGATTTGGTTGTATTGCAAATTTTATCTTGGGAAAGTTAAAGAACTTGGACGAATTGAGAACAATTCATTCCATATGATCCCCTATGATAATTCAATGAGCTAAAATGTATTAGCTATATAGCTTTGATTTAAGCATAATTTCTTGGTTAATTTGGTAATGGTACTTTCCATTTGATGATTCAGATGATGGTATGTGAAGTGGCAGGATGATGGAAGTAAAAAATATTGCTGAACCTGAAGGCAAGCTTGAATTGCCAACTTCTCCTGCTTTAACTGTTGCAATTGCTATCAAGGGAAACAGAAAAAGCAAGTATGTTGTTGGATGGGCATTGGAAAAATTCATTCCCGATGGAATTATGATGTTCAAGTTGTTGCATGTCCGCCCAAAGATTACTGCAGTCCCTACACCAAGTAAGCACTATGCCCTTAAGAATTATTACTGTTCAGAGAAAAAGTCTTTCAAGTAATGGGGAAGTGAAAGATGGTGTAAATTGAATATTAATGATCACTGACTTAACAGCTTCTCTGTTATCTGATATTTTTTCCTTCCAGTGGGAAATTTTATTCCTATCGAACAAGTACGAGATGATGTAGCAGATGCTTACAGGAAGGAAACAGAATGGCAGACGGTTAGCAAGCTGCTTCCTTGCAGAAAAATGTGTACTCAGAGAAAGGTATTTTTTGCTTGTTGAATCTCGTTTTTGCATGAGTCTTGGGGAACTAGCCTTTGATTCCTTAATTCTGAATGTAGGTGGAAGTAGATGTGAAAGTGATTGAGTCAGATGATGTACCAAAAGCAATAGCAGAGGAAGTTGCAAACTGCACTATCAACAAGCTTGTTATAGGTGCTGCATCTTATGGCATGTTTACAAGGTATTCATCTTACAAGCTGGTGGAATTAGCATTTGTCATGATGGACCTTAGTGATTATTTATTTAACGTAAACTTAAAAAGATGGTTATATCTACCTACAGTTTATGGAAAATTAACATGCTGTGCTAGTTTGACAGACAACTCTCATATAAAATCATAGTCAACCTCAGAAAGCAACTGATCCTCATGGTCATAAATTTATAGATGAAGTGTTTGAAAATGCCATATAAATCAAATGATATTTGTTATTTTAGCTGGTGCATGAAGGTGAAATCCTTCCTGTAAAATCACATTCCAAACAAAATCTCAAGCCATCAACATAGTTAAAAATTTGAGCACATTTTTCCAAAATTCCAATGGATGTTGTCTCCTATCTGTAAGGCTATAGAAGTAGAATTGCGTATCGCACATTGTCTATGATATATTTGTGCAAAAAGATAAACAAACATGATGGAGCAATCCAGCTCCCTCTAGAAAAACATATTCCCTCCAATCCGGTATATTATATGGCAGTTTTGAATTTCAATGTGCAAGAGCACAACTGCAATATATTGATGATTTCTTTGCATGCATACAGAATAACAAGATAATTTTCACTGTGTAATCTGTTGCTGTATATTCTTACATATTCACTTCCATGTGATTTCAAGCTAGTAACAAGAAAATTTTTTGCTGGAAAGTTGGGAAAAATAATTTCACTTCTCAAATCTCAATAGATGTGCCAAGATTTTGTAGTCTATATTGTTTCAAAGAGTAACAAGATAATTTTCACTGTGTCATCTGTTGCTGCATATTCTTACATTTTCACTTCCATGTGATTTCAAGCTGGTAACAAGATAATTTTTTGCAGGAAAGTAAAGAAAAATAATTTGAGTTCACAAATCTCAATACATGTGCCAAGATTTTGTACAGTCTATGTTGTTTCAAAAGGAAAGTTGTCATCTATCCGTCCTTCTGATTTAGACTCAAGTGGAAGCATTAAAGATGACATGAGTGACACAAATTGCTTTAATAGCAGTTCCTCGAGTTACACTTTCAGCACACAAACAGGTAATAGTATAGCTCAAGGTTGAGCTACCTGCTCATTGGTGAAAGGTAAGCATGTACATGCATTTTGTTAAGGAACAACAATTTATCATGACATGATAAAGTACTTTAGCGAATGGTTTAGAGTCACTAACTTCAGTTGTATGTAACACAAAATAGAAAAAGTAAATTTGAGGAATTGAACAGGATCTTAGTTCAGATAAATTCAGTCAGTAGCATGATAACAAATAATTTCTTCTGTTTTGTGGAATGTACAGATCTCGGGTCAGTTGCTTCATACTCTCATTTTCGTTCTCCTTCCCTTCCAATTCAGAGGTCCCAAGCTCTTCCAACCATAAACAAGACTCTTCTTCATACAAGAACACGTTCCATGGAGGTCAAACACTTACGGTGCCGATCTTTGGATGTTGAAGAACGGAAGGATGCCATGAGTTCTTGTTTCAGTGGTTCAGAGTTTGGACATACGGTCAGCCGAAGTTCAAGTTATAGGAGCTTGCCAACCAATAACCATGATTGGTCTGATCAAGCTTCCGACTCAGATGTGCTAACTGATTATTCTTTGTCTGAAAGCCAGGTAGCCTTTACATTTTCTTTGAATTTAATTCTGGTGGCTATCAGTGGGATTTCATTTCTTTCATGATCTTTAATTTTTCATAAACCACTTATTTTATCATTTAGTTTGATAAATGGATGACAATAAGAAATCTGAATGCAACTCTGAACTTATATTTTGTTTTAATCATAGATGGAGGTAAATATTGACTTTGAGCTAGAAAAGCTGAGAATTGAACTCAGACATGTTCAAGGAATGTATGCAATGGCTCAGAAGGGGGCAGTGGATGCTTCTCGAAAGGTTAGTCTAATGCATTCTTCTATAAATATATATATATATGAACACACACACGTATACATATATACATACATACTTACTTACTTACTTATACTTCCTTTCATCAAGTCTGCTTGCCAAATGTTAAATGTAAATTTTTTGGAATCCTGGATTGTAATTGATTTTAGCAAGGTTGATTTATTTTCTATTTTAGTTATTCCTCTCAGTTTGTCTCCAATTCTATTCGTTTCATTTAATATGGACCTCCTAGTCTACATATACACCTGAGTTGATAAAAACTCTGAATAACCTGAGCCAACTATTGGCACACATGCATTACTCCATTTTACCATTCATTATATAGTCATACTGAATATTGTTAGTTGCTTCACCTAATATTGATTTCAGTAGTTGCTGAAAAGTATTCTATTAATAACATGTGATTTCTTCTATGTTTTGGTGCATTTAAAGATTGCATTCATTGTAGTAAATTTAAGCATGACCAGCTATCAAATTCTAAACAAAGGGAAAATATTTTGGTCTTGGAGCAAGCAAGACATAAGCCCTACTATTATTATTTGCATTAGGGGCACACATTTTAGTTTTACGCTTAATAAAATAATATATTTCATCTACTGTTTTTCTCAGCTGAACAATCTTAATAAACTTCAATTAGAGGAAGCAGCAAAGCTCGATGAAATAAAACTTATGGAGGAGAAATCCATAGAATCAGTGAGGCAAGAAAAGGAGAAGTATGAATCTGCTAGAAGGGAAACTGATTATGTGAGAACATGTGTTGAAAGAGCAGCCGCACAAAGACAACAAGCTGAGATGGAAGCTATGCGTGAAGCCAAAGAAAAGAAAAAGCTTGAAAATGCTCTTGTGGGTCCTGTGCAGCAATACAGGGAGTTAACATGGGAAGAGATTGTATCTGCAACCTCCTCATTCTCAGAAGACCTTAAGATTGGAATCGGAGCATATGGCACTGTCTATAAGTGCAGTTTGCATCACACAATTGTGGCAGTGAAGGTTCTCCAGGCCAAAGGGAATCACGAAACTAAGCAATTCCTGCAAGAGGTATGATATCATATAAAAGACCTTAATAGTTCATTTAGTTTTAAACACAAGCTCAAATTGGGATATGTAGTAAAACATCCTTCAATCTGCCGTTGTAATCAAATGGCGTTTAAGCTTTCATCGCAACATGATTGTTTCTTCTTTTGTGTGGCTAGGTTCTTTTGTGTGATTAGTTCTATGATTTCCAACATTTGAAGTTTAAATGGTGAATCAAAGGTTTCTAATTCAAAAACCTAGAATAACATAATGAGGATTAATCACTAAAAAGAAAAACTGATGAACTGATGGCATTAGCAATTGACGTTTTTGGAATTATAGGAATACAGTTATTGGGCCATAACAAATTGTGGAGGAAGTCTTAGAATTCTCCGGGCTAAATACTTATCTTTGTTTCCTATGGGCTTTCAGCTTGAAGTACTGAGCAGAATTCGTCATCCACATTTGCTCCTCCTTCTTGGTGCATGTCCTGATCGTGGTTGCCTTGTGTATGAGTATATGTATAATGGTAGCTTGGAGGATAGGTTATACCAGAAGAACAATACGCCCCCAATTCCATGGTTTGAGAGGTACCGAATTGCTTGGGAAGTAGCCTCGGCTCTTGTTTTTCTTCACAACTCAAAGCCAAAACCTATCATCCATCGTGATCTGAAGCCTGCAAACATCTTGCTTGATCATAACTTAGTGAGCAAGATTGGTGATGTTGGCCTTTCCACAATGCTTAATTCAGACCCTTCTTGTGTGTCCAATACGTACAAGGACACCGGGCCAGTTGGGACTCTATGTTATATAGATCCGGAGTATCAAAGAACTGGGTTAATATCTCCAAAATCTGATGTCTATGCTTTCGGAATGGTAATCCTGCAGTTGCTGACTGCGAAGCCAGCACTAGCACTAACCCATGTGGTGGAAACAGCAATTGATGAGGATAATTTAGCAGAGATTCTAGATTCACAAGCTGGTGATTGGCCAATTAAAGAGACAAAGGCATTGGCTGTGTTGGGACTGAGCTGTGCAGAGCTTCGGCGGAAAGACAGGCCTGATTTAAAAGATCAAGTAGTTCCTGCTCTGGAGAGATTAATGGAGGTAGCTGATACAGCTCGAAATACTGTACCAAGAGTTCATTCTGTGCCACCTAGTCATTTCATATGCCCAATACTTAAGGTATATCTGAATAATTGACTACCAACCATATTGTTTTTGTTCGTTTGTCTATGATTCATATTTTCCGAAAATGCTTTCTTGTGTTAGTTTTGAGTCTCGGTATCTTATTGGTAATCTTTACAGGATATAATGAACGACCCTTGTGTGGCTATGGATGGTTACACGTATGACCGAAAAGGAGTAGAAGAATGGCTTAAGGAGAATGATAAATCTCCAACGACCAACTTGCCACTGCCAAGCAAGAATCTGTTGCCAAATTACAGCCTTCTTTCTGCTATCATGGAATGGAAAACCAAAGAACATTAACATCTGTGTCACCATTCATTTCAGGTTTAAACACCACCGACATTGTTCGTGTGATATCCCTTAAATGAAAAACTGTGTTGCCTTCGAGTAGACTTTAGATGTTATCTGTACAGTCATCTAGTTTTAGTTTTAGTCAGTAAAGCTAAATCTGGTAGCATGAATTATGGAAGTTGTATAGAAACTGAACTATTAAAACACTATATGGACTTGACGCTCAAGCTTTAAAAAATCATTTTCTAGTTGCTACTTAATAATATTAGATTGAATAATAGTTACTACCCATCTTAAATTCTTATTCCAAATATTCTGTCACAAATAATATAATATTAATCAAATGCATGATAAGAGGGTATTTGTTACTTGCTTAGATAAATCCAACATCACATGCTCAAATTTGAATGGGTTAGTATTTTCCCCCTAACCTTTTCGGTCAATATCCTAACAATTTTTTTTGAAAATTGCCCCAATGCCCGTAATAAAGTATTAAAAGTGAAAGTAATACAATTATTTTAAAGGGGGTTTGGGTATTTTCCAAAAAGTAGGGTATATTACAGTATTGATTTAAAAAATAGGAGAGAAAAAATATTTAACCCGTATAATATTACATTATAATATGTTGAATTCTTATTTAAATTTTTGCATCTTATGTGGCATGGCCTTGATTTATAGTTGAAATATAGCACAACTCTTTATTTTAGCATATAATGCTACATCACTTTTAAATATAAAATAAAAAGAAAATTTTGAGAAGTATGATATTTCTTCAAATCTCCTTGTAACTTTGAATATATTTGATATATCTAATTTTCACATAAATTTAAAAGTAAAATTACAAAAAATATTTAATAACACTTAACTTTTAATAAGATCACTCGTATTTTAAGTGATATTTAATATGTTTTTAATTTTATTTTATAGTAGATATGAAGTAAATGCAACTTATTTTAATACTTTCTTTTACATTTTTTTTCAAACTTTTTTAATCTATGTTGGATTGGGCATCATACTTAGGGATATAAATTATGTAATATTGGCTTAATTCGAAAAATTGAGACCTATTTGTGTTTTTTGTGAAATATGTATTAATTGATTATTATCAAGGTTTGAAAATACTTTAAGAAAAATAACTTGTTCAATGATATATGAATTCCAAACCCTAGATTTCTTACATTAGTCTATCAGATGTGTGAATGATGGAAATCTCATTTCAATCAGGCTAATGGGATACTTGAAATCTTAATGTTGGTGACTTATAACTATTTGAAATAGGAAGTTATGAAAACCATTCCTCAAATTCTAACTATTAATTCCTAAACCCTTGACCATAGGGTGCATATGAAACATAACGTAACCCAAAAGCAATGAATATGGCCTTGAATGGGGCTAAATTTTTGGGTGGATTGTACCCAACATTTTGATGATCAACTTTGTATTATTAAAAAGTAAAGAGGACCACAATAATGAATTATGAATATGATACCACTTTAAGTTTTGCTAGTGCTCCAACATCAATATTATTCTTTGTCCATGGCTTAGCAAGCCCGAGGCAACAAATAAAAGCCACGTTCCTTGCTTACTTTCATTTGAATTAGAGTCATTTTGTCAATTTCGTGTAAGATTTTTGGATATTCAAAACAACATCTTCATTGATTGCCATACTTGATTATCATCTAAAATTCTTTTGATTGATTTAATTGATAAAAAATTTTAAAATAAAAAAAATTAAGATTTAGATTTGGATCCCAATCACATACTGAAATCAATATATATGCATAACCATTCACCAAGTATACAAATCCTGTAAAATTGAAAAGATTTAGATTTTATACAAGTCAAAGATCAATATTAAATCTAAAATTATAATTTTTTTTTTTTTGTAACTCAGGTATCCGGATTAACTTACGCGCACCTCAATTAATCCTGAAAGAGGGCTAAAATTATAATTTGATTTACGAATTACTATAATCTTTTACTATTAGATTATTTATTTGAATTTTATTAACTCATTTTTATTTGTTAATTGATAAAATTTTTTGAAGTAATAAAAAAAAATTGAGATTTAAAATTGACTTAAAGAAAAAATTTAGTTTTATAATCTTTTTAAATTAACTAAAAGACATATAATATTTGGGAAGTAAATAAAATTGTAGTGGGAGATGGTAGCAACAACCCACATAGAATATATCTCCTAAGCATTCGTTATTTATTCATGGGATATGATTTTAATAGTCTATGATATCGAAATAATAATAAAAAAAATAAAAAGATTAGTAATAAATTAGTGATGGGATGAATATTAATTGTTTGGTTGTTGGGGAAGAATTAGGTGAGACGGCAAGTTGTCATGTCCCTCTCAATCATCATCATCGTTATTATTTATTTCTCTAGTTTTAATTAATTATATCACCTTACCAATTATTCTACCTTAATATATACATATATTCTTATTTTCAAGTAAATTAAATCTTTTTTAATACTTCTTATTTTGTTATGATATGAATTATCAAGATTGAGAGGATGGATTCGTGAGTTGGACATGTATTTTTTGTTTTATTATATTTATATATCCTGCCTTGATATGGTTATTTTATATTATATGATTTTCTAATAATTAATAAAAATAATATACCAAGGAATTTTAATTTAATTTAAAATGAATTATAAAATCTAATAAATTTATTAATAAAATTTGGTTATAAATATTATTTATAGGTAAATTGGTTGTTTGATAGTACATAAGATGAAATTATATTAGATTTATCAAAATGGAAAATAATCTAAATATAAGAAAATTATATGTGACAAGAAAAACTTTCAATAATGTTTGGAAATTGCATGTGAAATACAGGGATGAATTGTTTGAAGTTAACTTGGAAAAATATAATTATCTTACGAGATGAGAGATGATATGTATTTATTAAATATTTGTTTAAATATATAATTATTTAATTTAATATATGGTTTTAGAATTTTTTAAAAAATAAATTTATAAGTTTTCAATTTATATGTATCATATTTTTCAAACAATACTTTGACAACATTGACTTAAATATGTGCCTTTCAATTTGTAAATTTTGAGAGTTTTTAGATAATTATTCGTTTTATTTGTCACCATTATACTCAATCAGTCAATCTCATTGACAATTACGTTTCGTTTGAAATGTTTTTTTTTTTTAATTATTTTTTTATACATTATTTTTATAAAAATATTTATAAAAATTAAAATAAAACAATTTTTT
>JAVXUL010000021.1:5952291-5965104 GCA_035590515.1 Trichilia minutiflora | reverse complement strand
TTTTCAAATTTTCTTTTACTTATGAGATTTGAAAACTGATAATAAATTTGTAATAAATATTGTATCATGAATTGGGATTGATTCCCACATATTTTATTTGAGTATGTTCTTTTATGGATTTATGCGTATTTATATACATTTGAAGTGTTTGAGGCCTTGTTTTGTTTAATGTGAAGTTTGGGTGTATGTTTGGCTGGATTTTATTTGGAAGTGTTTTGGAAACAGGTTGTGTGAGAGCCTTACAGGCCTACAGGTTGTATTCTATGTGATTGGGTACACCCTGAAGATCTATAGTGATTGTCACGTATAAGACCCATGAGTTAGGTTGTGACACTTTCGAACCATCGACTTTGATACCATTTGTTAAATCTTAGAAAGTCCACTCAAACTCTAGAGAGAATATATTACTCATTTACCTTGTAACTTTATAATATAAGACTTTTTTATTTTATACCCTTATATTTGATATTCTAATAATTTATTTCATCGTACACTGTCTACAATATCAAACTATATTTTCTTTTATATATATATATGTTATCAATATAAAAGGAAGTCAATGTATTTCATCTAAACAAACGAGTCTAGGTATAAATATAATGTAATGATTCTACTATGATATAATTTATATAGAGTCCTATGATTGATTAAAGTTATCAAGTTCTGAATATTGGAGAAATAATGGAGTTTGACAAAATAAAATGAATCAATCTTCTAACAGGTTGTAAAGTTTAAATTATAATACCGTCAATGATCTTGTAGATTGGACATCATTTTTGTTTTAAACATGATTTATAGATGGGCCGTCCCTGGTATAAAGTCATTATCTCAAACATTATTTATAGATGGGCGGTGTTCGGTGCCAGGTCATCATCTCATGTACGATTTTTTTTTTTAATTTAAAAAAATAAGCTTTGGACATTCGTACTATATTCTCTCTCTCTCTCTCTCAATTTACTTTATTTTAAAGGAAGAACGACAAATACCTATAATTTTCTTTTATTACAGGGATCCCCTTATCAGCAAGTTTGACTCAAATACCCTCATGCAATTTGGAGTGACAAAACCCGGTCAATCACACCTCCGTTCATAGTTGTCAATCATTCAGGAGAATATTTCTATTATATTTTCATTTATAAAAATAAGCTTGTCATTTGAAAAATATGGGTTCTTAGATTCAATGTCATGTGTTTGGTCGGTTATGTCCCTTAAAATATAGTGTGAGAAGACGAAAATACTCTTTTTAAGTGTAAAAAGGAAAATTACATCACGACCGTAGGTGTCAATACACAGAAAGGAAACCTACATCTTTGCTGAAATATTATCGTTGGCGAATCAACAATGACATTTAACTACAAGTATATTGACAGAGAGATTGAAAGCACAAGTTTTCTTGCAAAAAATTCTTTCTCTCATGGAAACATATCACTGCTAACAACAGAAAGCCAAAATCCTTGTGATAGAGCATCCCACTTAAGCACATTAATCTTGTAGCGTACGTCTAAACACCTCCATTGTGTCAAATGCCATTCCCACCTCAAATTTAAAGGAACCATCAGCCTGTAACTTAAACTCTCTCCCCTCTAAAACTCTATCAGTACGATCAAAAGCTGTTTCATCCTCACCAGAATCCACTGTTCATTCTCATCCCCGGAATCACAAACCACATCTTTTGCTAGCTCAGAATCGTCAGCAACTATCGAACGACCACTACCACCATAATTTATTTAATCCACATTGTCACACAAATCATCAACACTCAAACCAGTATAGGGACAGTCCCTGCCATCAGCTATTGATTCAACACTCCCGCCATCATAATTTGGGGACACGTCATTGGTTTTGCTGTATGACAACCTATTTGACTTTGTAATGGAGAGTAAAAGAGAGGTAGTGGGTTTAATGGCATATCTGTAGGTGATTGTAGTGTTAGTGGAAGGAAAGTAAGTGACATTTGTTCTTCAGGTGCAAGTAACAGTGCCTTTGAAGATTGTTTTGTAGGTTGGTTGACACAATGGATGCCATTTCAGCTTCTGTTTTGGGTACAGAAGTTCTTAGAGGTCTAAAACAGGTCATTTTTTCTGTGTTTTTCACTGGTTTATAGTGTTATTGGCTCAAAACTCAAATGGAACTCAATTTTCATCACATCTTCTTTCAAATACAACTAAACAAACCCATCAAATCTGCATTTGTTCTCAACCTAGTACTTATCAGATTTTGAGACTTTACATCGAATATCAAATTTCACGGAACTTAATTTATCAGCAACTCCACAGCAAGCCCTAAACAATTCACTCAGGCTTACTCCTCTGGAAACCTGTAGCTTACTTTAATTCAGTCATCATTTCTTCTCAAAAATATAGCACAAACCCACATTCTTCTGCATAATACAGGCAAATAACGATTTATACAAAGAGTGAGTACTAACAATGCACTTACGACAAATATCATAAGTGTAACCAAATCAACACTGTCAGTTGTGTGAAAATTTCATTTTTTAAAGGCGAAAACAGTTTAAATAACATCAAAGCAACAAACAAATTTCAAACAAAAGCATTAAGTGCAAAACACAAACTCATTTCATACAATCCAACAAATGAAAATGTAACTTTACAAAACACAAACCATTTTACAGCCACTGCAAATGATAAAACAAAATCAACAGCAACAAACCTAATTGTCAGCAACTTCAACATCAAAACAAGTTCTTCAAATCAAAGCATGCATGCGATAATGACAAAACCAATACATAATACGACCAGTTATTTAATATTTCCACAATGATTTTACAAAATTATAGTAGAAATCAAGAACACCTAAATGAAACCCTAGTTTCGTTCCTACATAACGCATTCGAATCCAACTTAACGATATTGCATAAAATAAACATACCACAACACGTTTCCCAACCATCACAAAACATAAATCAAATAAAAATCATCATGCAATTAAAACGACTTACTGTACCTCAAAACGAAACGCAAAATCGCGAAGAGCTGAAATTGGAAACAAGAAAAGAAGACGAAGAACTCGGGAACAACCTTCGATTTCTTCAACCGGGGCTTTGTCGTCCACCGGAAGACGAGTCTTTCCCGCCAAAACCTAAAGAACTTGATTTCAAAGTTTTCGACAGTGAAACTTGTGCGATTGCAGCGATTCCCTTTCGTTTCAACTACTACTTCAATCCAACGGTAGTTAAATATTTGTGCAAAGGCCTACATGGGCGACGTGGAAGAGGTACAGGTGCTATTACATTTTTACCCTGATCTGTTGACGGATTGGAAACGGCCAGGTAACGGAGGTGACTAACAAGGGATTATTTGTTGCTCTTTCAGACTAAAAGGCGTATTTGATTAAGGGGTGTCAAAATCCAATTCCATATAATTTAAATCAATTTAAAATTTTAATTCAAATCAATAATTAAATAAATTTAAATCGATTTAAATATATATAATCTGATTTATCTTTTTAAACGAATTTAAATCCATCTAAATTAATAATAAAATTGGTTTTAATCAGTTTTAACAAAATTTAAATTAAAATAAATTTAAATTGATATATTTAAATCGATTTAAAATTTATAATCAAATCAGTTCAAAATATTAATACCCACCTCTATATTTGAAGCAAACTTACAAATCAAAGAGTTCGTGTAATGAAATAATTATAGAAAATATTTGTCCCTCTCCCTTGATTTTAGGTTATCTTAGCATGCTCTCTCAAGCCTAATAAAATTTCATGTCATCAAAAATTTATATGTTGCATTACTTAAAAGATTTTATTTATTTATTTATTTTCTATCCTCTTACAATCTACATGTTAAAAATTGAAATGTCAAAATGGGTTGTTGATCTATTTGAAAATAATGGATTTTATCTAAAGGCAATTTTATATTTCGATTTAATGGTAAGAAATTTCTTAAATTTCCTAGAATAAATCAAATCAAAATTTTAATATATGGATCAATTCTAATACCTTACAATTAAATGGTTTAAATTAATTAGATTAATTAAAATTAATCAATAAAATTAAAATTTTATTAATTATCAAAAACATATTTGTCATGATAAAGCATAAAGTGTCCACAATTTGCACCATATGCTCATGATGATTGTGATGTTTCTAATCCAATGTTAGGTTAATGTGTTGTTACAATTTACAGCCATGTAAAATCATTTTAAGTGATGGGAAAGAATGTAAAATGAAAAAACTAATTTCTACCTAATTTTTCAATCAATCATGCCATCACGTTGGAATTAGTGGAGATAATTTTGCCGGCAAATACGAATATATGCAAATATCTATTCGTGTTTTTTGGATACGATTTTTTTAAAAAAAAATGTAGATATTAAAAATAAATAAAATGGATATCCGTTTTAAATATGAACCGAATGTAAATAAAAAAAATAGTTGTAAATATTATAAATAAATAATTGTTTTATCTATTTTTTAAAACAAGTTACTTTAATTAAAATACATAAAATTTAAAATAACTAAATGCAAATTTTAATTTTGAGTTTATCTCTAAGTTTTTGTTCTTTCTTCTTGAATTGTTATTTACCCTTCTATTAACTTTTGTATGGTTTAAAAAATGAATTTAAAGTATTTAAAATTATTAATTACAAAATAATATTTAAAATTAATAAAATAAAAATAAATATACGCTAATATTCGTATGAATACAAATATAGATGATTGAATAAGAAGATAAATGAATACCAATATAAATAAAAAATAAACATAAATATGGATATAATAAAATTCGTATTCCATAATTAATTTGTCGACCCTGAGCCTAGTTAGAATCTAAAAACACTTTGAGTGCTAATTCTATTCAAGTTTTGTAGAGATAGAGAAAATTAGAATTACCAAATCTTTTGATTTATCCCTAATAACAAGAAAGTACAAGATTTCCTCTCATCAAAATAAGAGAGGAGTGAAAATAAAAAAAAAAGATAATTATATTGATTTTCTCTACTATTTGATTAAAATATGAATATTATTGTAATGGTTTCATAATTTGTAAATTATTCTTTTTTTTATATATATATAAACATTTGTAATTTAATCTTGAAATTTTAAAATTCACAAAATATAATTGAAATTGTATTATGATTATTAGTCATTATAATTTTTGGTGGCTTGTCTTAATCAAATAAAAGCATGATGAGCACAATCCCAATATCTACTTTTAAAAGGAAAAAAAATTTATGTAATCAATTGTAATAGCATCATATCATTTAGATTAAAAAACAAATTTTAGGATTTAGTAAGAGTAAATGTTATTTAATTACTATCTTAACTCTTACTAAATTATATTATACAATTGAATGCACGGTAACATCAACATCAACACGAGAAAAGAAAGTACCCATCACATGGCCAGATCTGCCTTGCTACATTAGATTCTGCAAAGTATATTTGCTCTATTCTTCTCCTACTACCTATTCTGTGAACTGTTAAAATGTCATCAGCTTATGCTTCTCTCTCATCTCCATTGATTTGATCCATTGTCCTAATTATTCATCCTTTCTCTTCTTTTTCTTTTTTTGTTAAAAATAAGAATCTTGGGTTCCACACCACTGCAAAGTTCACTTCTATCTTCATGTATTTGTCCGGTGTTTCCTCCTCCCTGTATAACCCAGAAAAGGATAACATTTTCCCTGAAAACTGAACTAGATTTCCATTGAAGCTTACATTTTTCAGTGTTTTACACTGTACCCAGATCTTGTTTTTACTTTACTTTTTTTGTTTTTGTGAAAGTGCTAGTAAGAATCAGAGTTTTCGTGAAATGAGACAAGCTCACATGCTGAAACTAGTTCTTGGAATAACTCCGGCAACTGTTTTCATCATTCTGATACTAATCTTCTTCTTTTACCGCAAAAGAGCAGCAGAACGTTATCAAAATGACTTGGAAAACGGCAATAAAGTGAAAGATGGAGAAGAAGAGATGGCAAAAGAGGACCTTGTTACGTTCCAAGGAGGAGAAGACCTCACAATATGTGACATCCTGGATGCACCTGGCGAAGTCATTGGTAAATCAAACTATGGCACTTTGTACAAGGCATTTTTGCACAGCAACACCACAGTAAGGTTGCTCAGGTTCTTGAGGCCTGTATTTACGACCAGGGAGAAAGAGTTTGGTTCTCTGATCGAGCTGTTGGGGTACATTAGGCACCCAAATTTGGTGCCTCTTTTGGGATTTTATGCTGGACCGAGAGGTGAGAAACTCCTTGTTCATCCATTCTATATGCGTGGAAATCTGGCTCAATTTATTAGAGGTGAGATTCTCAGTTGTTGTTTTTCCTATCATATGTGCCCTTAATTCAACTTAAGTCAATCAGCATCTCTTGTTAAACAACTGATAACATTAAGATTTCGAATTTTTTTTTTAATTCTTAGATTTTAAAATATTTTTTTCAGACAAATCACATTGTTGTCGATTTTTATCATCTGAACAATGCCTTTCATAAGATGTTTCTTGTTGTTACAAAAACATGAATAAAAATTGATTAAATCTGGATAACTGTGGTTGATCTTGAAATATAAATTTCTTCACAGCAAATTTTGGAGCATTACATGTCGTTTTCAGCTGATTTTTCTTTCGAGATCTTCAGCATTTGAGTACTGTTTGCCATTAGGATCTTGCTTTGATCTTCTATTTAAGAATGAATCGATATTTTGCTGTATCTGGGTTCTATTAGTCTTTCCTTACTGTACAAAATTCCATTCAGTTGCACGCACTTATTCATTTTGGATTTTTTTTCTTTTAACTTTAATTTCCAATTAGGATATGTATCTTGTTGAGCTGTATTTGTGTCTTTTCTCTCTTAGCTTTTTCGACAAAAGTTAATAACTTATTCAGATTGATTGTTTTGTGTGCATAATTGAGATTTCTTCTTATGCTCCTTTTCCTTTCTCTTTCAATTTGAATAAGAATTGATGGTACTTGTTCAAAATTTTGTTTCTTCGTGTCTCGAGTCCGTTCCGACAATGGCTAAACAATCTAAGATGGCAATTTATCACAAATTGAATGGACCATGTTTCTGATGTACAGGAGGAAATGGTGAGGCTCACAAATGGAGCATAATTTATAATATCTCTATTGGTATAGCTGGAGGATTAGATTATCTCCACACCAGACTGCATAGGCCCATAATTCATGGAAATCTCAAGTCAAAGAACATATTATTGGATCGCAATTACCAACCATACATCTCTGATTTTGGTTTACATCTTCTCTTGAATCCTACTGCTGGGCAAGAAATGCTTGAAGCATCAGCTTCTCAGGGCTATAAAGCTCCTGAACTTATCAAAATGAAGGATGCAAGTGAAGATACTGATATTTATAGTCTCGGGGTAATTTTGCTGGAACTACTTTCAGGCAAGGAACCGATCAATGAAAACCCAACTCCTGATGAAGATTTTTATCTGCCAAATTTCATGCGAAATGCGGTTCTTGATCGTAGGATCACAGATTTGTACCATCCAGACATGCTTCTAAGCATCAACAAGAATCACAAAATCCCAGTCACGGAAGAACGCATTCTTAAATTCTTTCAGCTTGCTATGGCTTGTTGTTCTCCTTCACCTTCTCTTAGACCGAACATTAAACAAGTCCTTCTGAAGCTTGAACAGATTGGAAATTAGAAACTTTGGATTTTTGCTGAAAATTGAATTGCATATTTGGTGGTAGGTCTCTTTGAAGTTGATTGGCTGATATTGTATATTCCAATTTTCTAACTTCAACATGCTTGATGATCGCAACAATAATGCGGACAACGCTGACAATGACGTATAAGAGGAAAACGGGTATCATATTTTAGGTAAAAAAAATGTTGAAATCTTTGTCTACGCAACGAGAATGGTTGAACTGGCAATGCTGACATCTATGGAGAAAGTTAATTGAAGAAAAGTCTTTCGTTGCAAAAGTTGCACATTTCAGGCATCCAACATGCATGGCAGAATTGGTGATTGGTTTTGTCAGATTTCAGGATTCCTTATTGCTAAGTGTATCTGCAGCACTAGACGGTGGACCTTTCTGGTCCCAACTTAGAAATATGGAGTCAGAAATATACACGAGAAAGAGCCAAATATCAAAAGCAAAATTCTTCTCTTTGGACGTCAGCAACTGATCTGTAAGGAGTTTCGGGTAATTGTTTGGACGGTAACTGGAGCCTAAAATTTGGCAGGAACTTTGAAATGAAGCTGAAATTCACATTTACTTCAATGTGATGTTTTGACCATTCAGTTTCCGTTTTCCACAGCCACAGAGAAAATTTACAGTTCATCATTGAACGTCGATTCATTCTTGGTCCCCTTGGCCCTTGGTGACATTGTTATTGTGATGAATTGGCTTAAAAGATTTCATTTTCAGTTTTGTTCCCATTACTGAACTCAAACGGTAAGAAATAGTTAGATGGATATATTATTAGACAGTGTGTAAAATGCTTAAGCATAACATTCTTATGTTCTCTCTTTCTGCCTGTCCTGTCTGTCCAACTCCTCAGCAAATCCATAATGTGTCTTAAACTGTTTAGCTGGCTATGGATAGTTAATGGTTAGTGGGTAGTGGGTGGGTGGGTGTGGATTTTGATATGAATAAACTAGTTTAATGTTTAGTTGATAATTTAATATGTGGAGAAAATACAGCTTTCCTTTTGATATTGCTACTTTTTGGACAAATGGCCTAATGCCTTCTGCACTTATTTTTCCAACAATAGTGGACCATTGCTCCTATTTTCTCTTTTAGCCAATGGCAGAATCTTTTTATTCATTGAACCAATATTACTATTTGTATGCTTCAAACATTTTGAATGTGAACAGCAATGGTAATATGATAACGTATAAATGGCAGAAATATGTTTATAGCCCTACTATAGTTGACGTTAACCCCAGATGGTAGAATTATATGTTATTGTGGGGTTTTAGCCTCGGAAACGTCAACGCAAACATCCTCTCTGGACCCCGAATAAAATAATGCTAACAGGAAAAACATGGAAACATGAAACTTAGTCCACAGCTTTACAGAGCTAAAGGAAAAAACAATAGAAGTTTACTTCTATTCTATTATGGTGTGAGAAGAAAATTACCCTGCTCTACTTTTTTAGGTGCCATAAAGCAGAGCAGAGGGGCCGCTCTGGAACTATATATTCGCTCATAAATGAGCCTCTTACTTTTAATTTTGGAAGCTTGTAAATAATGTAAAGCTAAATGCTGGCCAAGCTATCTTTATGCTAATGTGTTGAATGAGCCTATCGCGGAATCCTCCTGGGTTCTGTTGCCTACGGAATATATTAAAAAAGGAAATTTAAAAAAAGGATCACATTTTAAATTATTTTCTAAATTATAATTATGTCAGAAAAACCTTTTCAATTTAAATCCAAAAATTTATTTTTAGACAATAATATCCTCGTCTCACACATACAAAATTCATAGGTACACAATCTTCCTTCTTATCATTTATTTAAAACATTAAAACGCAACTTTTTCTATTTAAATCATTAAAAAAATTTAAGGTCACATTCCGATTAAAGGTTAGTGTTTCACTAAAATCAGTAAGTTTGTATTCAAATTTCTTATTTCATTAAAAAAAACTTAAAATTTTTGAAAAATTAACATATTAAAAAATAATGTTTTTAATTTAGAAATTATTAGGATAAGAATATAAATGAATAGTATGATCGAAAACTAAAGATTTAGATCAAATCTCACAGTTGTTAAAAATGCAAAAGGAGGGGAATTTGCCCGATCTTCATTACTACTAAACTTATAAATAGTGCAAAGTATATAATACTGTCAGTAGAATTTCCCAAACAATCATTTAGGTCTTCAAGTAAACGTAATCAAGTAAATTATATATTTTCTATTATACCACTAAATCAGTTATTTATGGCTCAATGTTTCTAAATATCAACACAATGAACTTAACACCCATATTACAGCGAACTCTCTTATAACCTATTACTTTAAGACTCAGTTTAACATTAATCAATCAGTAATTGATGACAATGATGTTCCACTATAGCGTGAATATAGAAGAAATTATTGTGCTGAATATTTCAATCCAACTAGGAATTTTCCTAATAATACTTATGACCCAAATAGCTTAGAGTTTCATTTATGTCAAACAAATTCACTAAGTATTTGACACCTATTCTCCTGAGAATAACCACACTTGTGCCAAATGCATTCTGATGATAAGTATATCTATGCCAACTAGATATACAATACGAAAAAGGAAATAAAACAAGTTGAGCTTAATAGCAATAAAGAGTAACTTTTAATTTAAAACTTATAAGTCCATAAAAGCTGGTTTGAGTTGAGATGCATTGTATACTAGTGTAAATAGTATACTTGGGCCATCAAGACTAGTGGTATTAGGTTACTTGCAGAGATTTGGATACAATACATACATGAGTAAACGATAAGTTGGAAACCACCAAACAACTAGCATGATGATTGCATTGATAATACAAGACAAGTTTAATAATGCTAGTCATGCTTACATTCTTGACACATCCAAGATAATATTCAAAAAGAGTACGAGATTCAGGTATCATATAGTAAAGCATGATATGGCAAGGAAGAAGTATTAAGACTTATGTGTGGTGATCCAAAGAAGTCTTATAAGACACTTCCATTATATTGTCATATGCTTGAGCAAAAAAATTTAGAAACAATCATTGTAATTGAATTGGACTATGAGGATTATTTCATACTTTTAAGTACATGTATTCGAGGATTTCGTCAAGTCATTTGTCTCGTAATTGTCATTGATGGAATGTTCTTGAAAGGCACACTTCAAGGTACTTTGTGAAGGTTCTATGACTTATTTCATGTTTGAAATGTAAGTTTTTCATGCCAAAACCCTAGGCTAATTAATTGAAAAACAAAGGTTTTCAAAAATACTAACCTTAGGGCTTTTATTGCTCTTGTTGCAAAGATGCTTTTTTGATGAAGAACAAGCTCAAAACCATGAGCTCTCCTCACTTGACACCATCCTCTTTCTCCTCTTCCCATGGCCGAATTTTGTTGAGAGAGAAAAATAGAAATTAACTAATTTTCTTGCCAAAATAATTCAAAAATAAAAATATTTATATTTTGATTTTATTTTTTATTTATTTTAATTAATATTTATCTAATAAATATAATAAACAAATAAAAATAATGTGATACATTAAACTCATCTTATGTGTATATAATCATGCAAAGTTGACCAATGAAAATAAAACACAAAATCAAAACATAAACTATTTATATAATAACATGTGTAATATTTATGGTCATAAATAAAATTAATTTTTATTCACTTATTTAACACTTAAATAAATCATCTAATGGCCAAATTAATTAATAAATTAATTAATATAATGGATTAAACAAAATTCATAAATTTTAAGTAATTACTATAATGCCTTTGATTACTTTTACACATAAGGATAAAATAATCTTTTCTATCTAAATTAAATACTTTAATTTATATTTTATCATTTATATTAAAATCATATTTTAATATCTTTGATAATTAAAATTATCAAATTTAAATATGTAATTTACAATAAATTACACACATGTATCACATTAGGGAAAAAAGGTCATTTTATACTAAATAAAAGTATTTTATTTAATTTTCACCATTTTGCCTTAAAATCATATTTTTAACATATTTGATAATCATTATTATCAAATTTGGCAAGTTATTTATATTAAATAATCTTATGATATCAATATATCATTTCTTTAACACTTTAAAGAATATACAATATGTATAACCATTATGCGTATTAGTTTTGGCCTATTTATATATTATCATGAGGGTACTAGCCCTCTCCCAATAATATTTTATCTCTCTCTCATGTAAATAAATGTTAGAGGATCTTGGTGGACCATGAAAGTTCACCGTGACTCAACCGTGAACATATATCAAACATTTCGATTGCTCATCGACTATGGTTAATGATGAGTACATAAAAGTGTATGTGTATTAAGGTTTAAATTTATCATTTTACACTTCAAAGTATGATTACTTTGTTTGTAATTTTAGTTAATTTTGGTTTTTGTGCAGTGAACATAAAAAGAGTATAACTTTTCATCCAAGAGAGATATTGGGGTGAATCTTGACCTATTGGAAAGCTAACATATTAGGCTAAAACTTTCATGTTTGGTTCAACCATCATTTTGGGCTCTAAGATATACTTTTGATGCCATCAATCAAGTCACATTACTATTCTAGTCCATCCCGACCTTGCTCCAATAATTTGACCATAACTTTTTATAGAAACCTTAGTTTGACCTAAAATCAGTGGAATTCAAATGTGGATTCAAATATCTACAACTTTCATGTTGGAAACTAGGATTGAATCATTCATATTTGAGATCATCTATGACATTTTTGTTAGTGGTCAGAATATTTAATCTCCATTTATTACTATTTCAGCTACCCACTTCCAATATTTAATTCTCTTGTTTGCCTATAAATTAGAGCACGATTTTGTGTTCTTGGAGATGAATTAGAGATGTAATTGATGTATTAGAATCAGTTTATAATGAAGTTCCATTCTCTCATCTCCATTTCTTTTTAAAGTTCTAGCTAAGGTTAGGAGGTTGATATTAAGGATGAATGGTATGTTCTTTAGATCCCTTTTTTGTTTTTAATGTTAAACTCTTTTTATTAATTGTATAAGTACATTTTGAAAAATGTTTTTAAGCATTTAAACTCTCTGATTTTTATGTGAACATTTGGCACATTGAATGCTTAGAAAAACTTTCTTTGATTCATTGTAGACATATGGTACAAAAAATGCTTTGAAC
>JAVXUL010000021.1:5900736-5911480 GCA_035590515.1 Trichilia minutiflora | reverse complement strand
ATATTCTATTTCTTGCATCTAAATATATTTTTATCAATAGCATGTTTTAGTTGCATACAAAATCCACTGACGGTCTCGGGACACCCAAGACCAGGGTAGTAGCCGGGAAATGAGCCAACCCAATGATTTTCAAAAATGTTATTTGCAACTCTTAAAATAAAGGTGTTTTCCTCTTATCTATCGGTTTTGAGAATCCTATTTTTTATTCATTGAAAATATATATATATGATGTATTTATATTTTTATTTCGTTCACTCACGGAGTATACTTTCGTATACTCATTCCCCCTCATCTTTCAGTTTCAGGGTAAGCGATAGGATAAGCTTCGGTGGTGGTGATTGCTCAAGAATTGAAGGCTCAGGTATAGCCAGAACGACTCACTCTATAGAGTCCTTAGTCCACTGGTGGTCATTTTACTTTTCTTTTGTTTACGAGCATTTTATGAATGACAAACAGTTTTGTAATAAATATTTAAAATTTATTTTGGGATGGATTGATCCCCTCAGTTTTAATCGGGATATGTACTTTTATTGATTTATGAGCTCATATTTATACATTTGAAGTGTTTGTAGTTTTTGCCGTATTATATTGAAGTTTGGGTGATTAGTTGGATTGTCTGGAAGTGCGATGTGAATTATTTGTGAAAACAAATTTTTATGAGTGCCTTACAAGCCTATAGATTTGTATTTTATGTGATTGAGTACACCTTGAAGGTCTATGGAGGTTGTCACATGTGAGACCCATGGGTTGAGGTGTGACACTCTATCAAGTAATTATTTTAGATTAGCATTTCAACTTATTCTTGTAAATCAAAATATTCATCGATCACATGCCCGATGTCCTGATCAAATTTGTAGAACTTATTCTTTACACTCTTAAATAGCTTTGCCTTTAAGGGTTTAGGTTCTAACAAGAGAGTTCTTTGCCTTTTGATCTCTCCTAAGATTTGCAAAACAGAAGCATTCAAAGGGGTGAACTTTATTTTCCTGCACTTGGGCTACCTTTCTCACATCACTCCTTTGAAGAGACTTGTTCCCCTTCAAAAAGCCACCATCTTGACACGTCTTTATTTTAAAGAACACTAGCACCTGATCACTTTTTTTATTTGAATCGAGGAATCGTCTTCCATTGTTTTTCCATTTTTTATTGTTGAATTTAAAAAAATATGACTTATTTTGAAAGAAAGACTTCAATGCATTCTCATTCTTTAATTTAAGGATAACTCGATCATTGATTTTCGCTTCACATGTGGTGGCAAAATATTTGTGCACAGCATATCACACCCTATCTACTTTCAATCCCTATATGAGGTCTTCTAATGTAAGTGGATGATGAAATGCCCCTAACTCTATTATTTTCTCGTGGTATCTCCTGACAAAATTTCTAAAACTTTCACCATCACTTCACTTCAATAACAATAAGGAGCTCAGGGTCTTAATATTAAAAACTACTCCTCTAAAGTTTTTGGTGCAGATGTCATAAAGCTATTCAAAACTAGAATGCTCCCCAACTTCAAACTGGTGAACCATTTTTTGGTCTATCCCTTTAACTTTAACTGGAATAATCGATATATTTGGTTTTCATTTAAGACTTGGATTAGCATAATCTACCTAAAGAAATCTATATATAATGATGGATCTATTTTTTCCATAAATGAGATAATTTAAGAATCTTAAACTTTCATGATAAAGTTAAGTCTAAGATTTTTTATGAGATAAGAAACTTCAAATATGAATATGTGCGTGGTGTAGATTTTATATTTCTCCACTGATCTTGTCACTTTTTGTTATCTATCTCTTCAATCAATTTTCTTACCAAGTATTCAATATTCTTCTCACTAGTAATGGCACCTTAGGTATCATTTCTCTAAGACATATGACACTCCAAGATCTCTCATTCTCTGTAGTGCTTTTGGTCTAGAATTCTTCTCATATCTCGATCTCAAATTAATCTTTAATCCTCACTTATAATTTAGCTCAGGGCTACGAGATAAACAGATAGACTCGGGTTGATAACTTTTTAAGATTCTGAAAGGAGTATTTTCTCTTGGGTGCATCTTCATGTACCTTATAACATATCTTTCAATTTGCATCACATTCAGGGTGCTATTTTCCATCGCCTCTTAAAGCACTGTTATCCTTAGGCCAAATAACTCTATTTGTAGTATTTTTTTTTTAATTTTCGAGACCCCTTTCACTAGCATTTGAATTTATTGATCTTATTTTGCATGATGCTTCTCATTATCCTATAATCGTTACGTTCAATAAGCAACCTCTCTACCCTTCCTCTTAAAATGCAATTGACGTGAAGGAGGAGTCCTGGAATTTGATTGGAAACCCATATTTTCTGGGATCTCACATTGCTTATTGTGGTCATTGTTGGCCATTGTTGTTGTATCTGAGACTTCCAAGTTTCTCCGTTTTGTTGTATTTCTTCTTATGATGTAGGTTTTTGTTACCATTTTGGTCACTCTATTTGTGAGTTTATTGGTTTTTATTTAGTTTTTCTCAGACGGCATCAAATATTAATGCAAAAAATTATCCTTCTTTCGATTCTTGTGCACCTAGAGTATCCTCGTAGCAATAGAGCAAAGATTATCTAAAAATAAAAAATACAATAAGGGAAAAAGATGGTTCCTAACGAAAATCATTCAATACTTAAGCTAGAGTTTTGCTTTTCATTAGAGAGAAATTGTAAAAGCTATAGGGAAAAAATATCAACAGTTCAATAATCAAAAGGTTCCCTATGTTTACCCAGAATTCTCACCTTTTATTACCTAGATTATGTTTATCTGAGAAATTGTACCATTACCTATGTCACAAATCCACTGTTTCTCTTCACGCATTGAGAGATTATGTGCCTAGTTCATTAGGACTTAACTATTTTAATGATAATTCATATTTATCCATAAGTTTCAAATATTCCTATTTAAATTTATCAATCTGGTTAATGTAATTATCGGAAATGGTATCAGAAGGTCATCCACAACTGAACTTAACCATAGCTCTTATTCGAGATTTTCTGGTGAAGTATTATTTCTCCACCCCCTAAGGCCTCAGGGCCTTGGATTCCCGTATGAGAGTTGAGACGGCAATTAACGTTGTAGCTCTTAGAATCTCGAATAATACAAAAGATCTCGAAATCTTGACATCTCATAAACTTACGACTAACTAGTACAAAGGATCTTGGTCTCATTTATCCATCTTATATCCTATTATAGTGCGACTAGTCTCAAGGGAACTCCCTAAGTTCTCCAATGACATGCCTTGATGAGTTTTGGACAATGGCATGAAAGTTGGTTCTTTATTAAACTCTGCACCTATATGATTAAGAAATCTTCCCAACAAAAACAATATATATATATATATATATAAAATTTGTTACTTCCTTTTCTATTTCTAATTTTTAAAATGCAGACATTCATATATTGAAATAAATAAATAATACATATTTTTACTACTTTTTTATATAATAATTCGAATATATTTAAAATAAGAGAAAGTCTTTTATGAAGCTTTAATACTTTAAAGATTTTTTAAAATATTTTTTCCGAATAAATTAATGTAATATCTTGCATTTTGATTCTACATTTTTACTACTTTTCTTTAAATAAGAATCAGAATATATAAAAAATAAAAGAAAGTCTTAGATGAAACCCGAATATTAATTATATAATACCACAAACTTAGAGATTTTAGAGATTTTTTTTAATGTTTTTTCAAAATAAACTATTGTGATATTTTGTATGCTGTATCTATTTCCTATGCACTTTCATTTTTGGGGTACCAATCCCCTAGATCCGTATCTTCATTTTCTTAGTAAGTTGTTAGTCTTTGATAATATCTATCAACAACGTCACAAACCCTCGTCAAACAGTCCAATTTCGTCATCTGTTAAATAACTATTTTACTTGACCATAATCATAATTTGATTAAAAGAAAGTTAATCAAAGGGTCCAGAATCTAGTTTGTAATTCGTGTACTATGCACATGATTTCCATTTGTCACACGCACTCTATAGTTTTATTCCGAAAAAAAGCCTTCATTTTTTTTTTTTTTTTTTAATTTTTTATTGGTATTTTGGTAAGGATCATATTCATTCTGTACCTTCTGGTTTTGTGCCTCTAGCGAAGGAATGCTTGTCACCTGCTCATTTAAGTTCCCCTTCTCTACTTGGTCTCTCTGTATATAACTAGATTACAGAAACCAGAAACAAAACACGCAGACTTTGTTTTTCTCAAATCCATGGATAAACGCAAGATTTGCAAGATCTGTAACAGACGTTTCGCCAATGGAAAAGCCATGGGAGGTCATATGAGATCTCATCTCGCAAAACTTCCGGTTTCTGGAAAACCTAATCGATTTCCTATTCCTAACATTCCGACAGAGTCTGTACCCAAATCTACATCTTCATCTTCTTCACTATGTAACATGAAAAACTATAGATCCGTTAACGGTGAATTCTTTGATCTTGTTATGCGTGACGAGAGTGAGGCTGAGTCATCAAAGAATCCGACAAAGAGAAGATCTAAAAGGCCTCGGAAAAGTATCGTGACTGTGGTTGCAGCTGCACCTCGGCCTGAGCCGGAATCTGTAAATTCCCTTACTGAAAATATTTTATCTGACGAAGATGCTGCTATCTATCTTGTGATGCTTTCAAGGGATAAATGGACTGAAAAAGACAAAGAATCAGTAAGAAAAGTCAAAGAAGTAAGGAAAGAGGATGTGTATGAATATGTAGAAGATGACGACGAAGATGAAAGCGAAGATACATCATTTATGGTACCTAGTCACGATCAACATGCTTCAAGTTGCAACAAGTACAAGTGTAAGACATGCAACAAAATATTTTCCTCCTATCAAGCATTGGGAGGACACAAAGCAAGTCACAAAAAGATGAAGATGAAGGTGCAACAAGAAGTTAGTAGCTCTGATGCTGGTGATGTTCTTTTGAATCATAGAATTTTTAAGTGCCTATTTTGTGATAAGGTGTTTGAGTCTGGACAGGCCCTTGGTGGACACAAGAAAATTCATTTCTCTTACTTATCTGTTACTAAATCTGCTATCAAATCTGGTGAAAATATGATAGATCTCAACTTACCAGCCCCTGAGGTTGACAGTGAAGTAAGTCAAGTTTAGCTTTCAAAAGTTCCAAATTAGTGTTGAACTACAGTTCCATGCTTGTTTGTTTTTGTATATGCTTGTGGGAAATTTGATACTACACAGCATAAACTTTGAAGATTAAAGTTTATCAAATGTTTGATACACAGTTTAACTTTTTGAAGATTTCAATACTTTATGAAAATTAATTTTTTCTTTTCTTTTTTTTTTTTTGTGCTTAACAAGTTCTTTTGCTAATGGATGGAAGGATAAATTTCATGAGTCTGAAATTGTCTATTGTCTTGTAGAAAAGAGTTTGCTTTACTGGGTCAAAAAATAGACACTTCACTAATGTAAACAAATTAATTGATATTTTGCACCTTCAAATGGAGATTACAGAATTTATGTCCATTTAATTACATTTTAAATATTATAATTATTGTCAATAAAGTTCATGAGTTTTCTTTGTTTACACATATAAGAATAGGAGTTTCATTCATGCAAGGAAGTTAAATTGAAGCTACCCCTTGTTTGGCTACTGTATACAGCTAGCTGTTTAATTTAACAGATTGTCCTACTTTGTCTCATTAAAAAACTTTCTTAGAGAGAAAATACACTTTAAATCCTTTTGCTTTTGTTTGGATATACATACCCAAGACTAGCTTCTACTTGCCATCACTGCCTTATGTATAGTCAATATTACAGTTGATGAAGAATGAAGAAATCAAAGAAGCCATGAATTTCGTATATCTTCACTAACGTGTATAGATTTTCTGTGGGATTTTGTTCCTTTAAAGAGAGGGCTCAGGCAAACAAAACAATGAGTAATTTTGATTGATTATTTTCTAAGGTAGTTTGAGCGTGAATTAGATTACTTAGTGAAATGTGGTTTTGATTTATGTATATTTGAACATACACGAAGTTTTTCTTTTTGGATTCTAGGCGACAATTATATCATCAGGGAGTATTAGATGATCTCAGTGCATGCTTTACATTTAATTTTACTCGAAATTTTATATTGATTTAAAGATATGCATTTTTCAACAATTAAAAGATAAATTAATAGATAAAAATTTGATGATTTGAACCAAATTGAATGAGAACGAATGAGTTGATTAAGTCTTATCAATTCAGTTTCCGATTTAGTAAATTAAAAACCGATAAATTAGGTTCAACTTTTGGTTTGGATCGCAAAAACCTAAAATTAAAATAAAGTTAGTAAACTTTTGACATTTTGATACCATGCACATGTATTAGATATTTGTAAGTGACTATATCTTATAAAAATAATTTTATTCACTAATTATTAGAAGTATTTGGATAGTTTTTTTTTTTAACATTGATTGAAACTAAAATATCAAATCAATTTTTTACATTGCTATTAGTTTAATACTTTAGTTTGGCTATATTTAAAAAAGATAGTGTTAGAGATACAAATATTTTGTATAAACTCAAGTGTACAAATTTATATGATATGATAGTAATAGTTGGTCAAAATACAAAATCAATGTAATTAATGATAATAAATAAGGTTGAATAAGTGAAAATTAATACTATCATGTCTACACATAAATTTATATAAAAAATTTATATCTCTAATATTGTTTTAAAAAATAATATTTAGTTTTATTTTGGATTTGACCTAAAATCGAATTAAATAAAGGTTTACCCACTTTTAAATAAAATTCAATCAATGTAATTTAAAAAAAAAATGCATTTAATGATCAAGATATATTTCATATTTTTTTAACAATTATCTGTATGATATATTAATGTTTTTGACCATATATTTTGACAATTATTGTTTCTTTTAAGGTGTAGAATCCAACCCAAACATATGCATAATAATTAAAAACGTTTGTTAGGGTTTGGTTCTCATATATCATTAATTTGAAGACGTTAAAAAAATTAGCATAATATTTAAGTTAATGCATGTTTTAAGAAAATAAGAAAGAGTTTTGATTACTATAAATACACGATGAAAGATAAAATTTAATTCTTTAAACGTATCCAATAAAATTTTTTACTGCATATGGATGTAATTTTCTATTTTGGGGGTAATCCATTTATTTGATTTTTTAAGATCGTATGTCACACATGCATGCATATAGAGTAAGGAATGTAAATAGCTATGAGATTGAGGATGACTTTTGAAGGGGATTGAGATGAATTGACTCGTTACTTAATATTTAATAGATCGTTTTCATGTGTTGGCCTATTTCTTTGATTGAAAGCAAAAGAGATGAGTACCGAAAATTCCTATTTTACCACGATTTTCATGTTTATATATTTCTTTGATTGAAGGCAAAAGATATATCTTCTTTACTGTATATCTTCATTTCTCATTAACCTTACATATATTTGTTCTTTTCATTGGATTACTTGCCAAGAATGCTGATATATGTAATCAAACACTACAGAGTACAAATTGATTACAGATAATATATAATTAATCTCCTATTTCTGTCTAAATATCTACAAATGTATGCATGTAAAGTTGTTATTGACAAATACCATAATCACCTCTAAAATTACTCAATACCATATTTTATATCTAAAATTTTTATCTCACAATAACCTAAACTCTGTATTTTAGGCTTAGATATATTTTGGTCATTTTAACCTGTCGGAGGTATTTTCATTATTTGTGATAAAATATACATCCGGGTACTTTATATTGTGTAATTGACACCAAATAGAAAGAAACGAAAGAGGAATTGGATTTTGGACGAGGGAGAAAATAACATTAAAAATAAATTAGGGACTTGAATAGTATTTTTTTAGAGATGAGAACAATATTTTTTAAAAAATTTGAATAATATTTTACAAATATCGACACTTAGCATAAAAGTGTCGATACTCAGGTCGAAACAAAATTATGAGTATTTTGATGACAGTATCGATATTTAGCACAAAAGTGTCGACACTGGTGATCAAGTATCGACATTTTTGATAGCAGAGGGCCAAATGTCGATACTTTTGATAGCATGTATCGATATTCGAGGTCAGTATCGATACTTTAATACGTTTTGGACTGAATTTGATGACATAACTTATTAGGAGTATTTTGGTAACTTCATGGCTGCATGTATATAGTTATAAGAGCCGTTTTCTTCCCTATTTTTCTTATTTTGTCCTCTTTTCCCTCTCGTTTTTCTCCACCTCTCTCCCATTTCCACCTTCTCCCATTTCTTTCTATTTCCTTGATTTTTTTTATTGATTAAATTGCGATTTCTTGTAGCAACGTTAATAACTTCACCCCTCATCATTATTTAAGCTTCGTTTTATTGATTTAATGAAGATTTGAGTCCAAAAAGCATAGAAAAGGGTTAGAGTTTACTGGTTATTGATTTGAAATTTTTGTAATTGATAGTAATTAAAGTATCTTAGGGTTAAATTCAATCATTTTGTAAGTCTCTAAACTTAATTTAAGCTTTAATTTTATAAATTGAAGGATTTGATTATTAGGGTTATGATTCATCGGCTTTTCAATTAGGCTTTAATTGATTTAATTCAGACTTTAATTATGTTATTTATTGTATAAAATATATGCTTATGTGGTTATCTTATCAAAATTATAATGTTAGAAAATTAGGGACAATAAACAGTAACTTTGAATACTATACATGATGGTTTTACTATTTTGATTAGTTTTGATAAATTAGAATAAAATTCAATGTTTATGAGTTAGAGTAAATGAAATGAATTTGAATTGATAAGGAATTGGATTAATTTGAGCAAAATTTAATAGAATAGTAAAATTGGGTACAAAATGAGTTAAATCACTATGAATGGTTATAGATATTGATTTGAAGTATGATCATGGGATTCTATTGATGAGAATCAGTTAAATGATCGAAAAATAATATTTGTAAAACCCATCCCTTAGCATTATGGACATAATAGTAAATTCTTCAAGAGTTTTCGTGCATATCATTGTGTTTAGATTATGCACAAGAGGGGATAAAACTTGAAGAATGTGTTTCGAGTAAGATTATGGTATGGGATATGAGCTTATGAGAAAGAGCTTAATTTTTTATCTCAAAATCATCTCTAATTGAGAAAAAGTTCTTTATCATTTTTGTAGAGCTCGAAGAGAGCTTTTGTTGATATATTATAGGTTTCGTGATGATATCCAAATCAAAAGTTAAAGCCATTTGAAGTAACAGTCCTCAAAAAGAGGACTAGAGGTAAAGGTACCGATACGTTGCTAGATGAGGCCAAAGGTATCGATACCTTGAGAGCACTTTGTGCCAAACATATCAATACCTTAACAACGGTATCGACACCTTTGTGATAAAGATGAAGTCTGTTTACAACAAAATGTATCAATACATTGAGAAAGGTATCAATATATTGCAGGCATGGTGAATAGTAAAAAACCAAATATATCGATACGTTTTTGAAAGGTATCGACACCTTTAGGCATATCATAGCCTATATTTATCGAGAAGAGGATCGTCTTCTTCATTTCTCATTTTCACTTTCTCTCTCTCTATTTTCAACAGAAATCGTTTCTCTCAACTGTGTAAAACTGATCTCAGTCATTTCTTCATCAAACTTTGTCATTTTGGTTCCTATGAACTCAAGACCAAAACCAAAACTCAAAAACCTCCTTTGATCAGAGTTCTACTAGTCGAAACGCGAGGAATCACGAAGGAAGGGTTATGGTGAACAATAATAAAAAAGGGACTCTAAACTCGCCTATGGGTTTAGGTAAGCTTGTTCTTCAGTCTATCTCTCTAATTTAACTATTATTTCATGTAGATCTAGGAATACATAGCTAGGCTCACTGTTTATGAAATCCTAAAAATTGGAAATTTTCTAATTTATCGTTAGTGTCGATAAATTAGAGAGCTTTGATAGTTAGTGGTCTTGAAATCGATGGAAAACATACATAAGTAGAGCGAAATTAGTGAGAGCAGTATGTTAAAGAGAGACGGTAGAGAGAGAAAGAGAGAAGAGTATAAGAGTAGTATGAGGATACATTATATCATGCATGTGCATTGTGACAGATTATTGAATCTGTGTTTGTATGTATATTCAGACGCGACAGTCGAGACAAGAGGATCTCCATCACGAGAAAGATATCCAAAGAGTAGTTTACCACCTCAGTACAGTGAGTGGACACGATCCTTTTACTTCGTCTTGTTTTATATTATTTATGAATAAATATAATGCTAGAGATGATAGCATGTGAATATGTATATGTATAACTGAAATGAGAAGGCGTTGGAATTGATATTATACAGTGGCCGGATTAGCCCTTTGTTTATGATAGAAATAGGATTGTGATGAATCCTTAGTTGCCATAAATGTGAGATCGGAGGCCTATTATGCTTATGTTTGTTGATAACATGATGTTATGAGATTGAGGCCGGAGGCCAATAGCAAATGATGCTTTTATATGATATTATATTAATGTGGCATAATTGTGTATGTATAATGGTCGACGTGTCATGGTTGTTATTTAACTTTCTGTGCCACTATATTTTATTTTATTGGTTTTGTCTTGATATTTATTTACAATTATGTGTGTCATGATATTGATTTACATATGGGTGAGGATTAGCCATACAGCTTGAAGAGAGTGGGTGGAATCCAATAGTCCTAGGGTGAGGATTGGCCATAAAAATCAGGATGGA
>JAVXUL010000021.1:5875935-5892194 GCA_035590515.1 Trichilia minutiflora | reverse complement strand
AAAAGTATGTATTTTTATTTTTAATGAAGTGGATATTCGTTATTTAAAAAAAAGCTATTTTTTTTTTTTTTTGGTTGGAAACCTGGGGGTGTTTGGCTTCTCTTAAAACCATAATGGCCAAACGTCATCCCCCCTATAAATAAATGTTTGTTGGGCATGAGATAAATATATAAATAAAAATTGCACGTATGTTTTGCAAACTTATAGTCAGTGCCACAGATCAGTCACGCAAAAGACAAACGGACGGTCCTGATTCAGCTGGTTGTAAAAACTTGCGATCAAAGCTACATAACGCTTCATAGTCACTTACAGCCGACTCACGCACAGCAATTGCCTCTTCCCGCCACAAACACTCCCCTGTGCGGAGCTAAACGTAATAACCCAGTCACCACCCTCTCGTTTATTCGCTCCTAAATTTTAGGGCTCAAAATGGGTAAAGAGAGAAGAAAGAACTAAAAAGTGATGGGCGATTCTAGGTCTAGTTCAGAGTTTGCTTATAGTGCACATCGTTCCGGAGCGGGTACGGTTACCCGAATCCGATTAGAGAATTTCATGTGCCACAGTAGCCTACAAATCGAGCTCGGCGAGTGGGTCAATTTCATCACCGGTCAAAATGGAAGTAAACATACTGTTTTCTCTGCAACTTTTATATTTTGTTTGTATGAGTTTCAGTAAAATTTGTGTAAGTAATAAATAATTATTTCCAAAGACGACATGTCGATTTGGTTTCTGGTGGTTGTAGGTGGGAAGAGTGCGATATTGACTGCTTTATGTGTTGCATTTGGGTGCCGAGCTAAAGGGACTCAAAGGGCTGCTACTTTAAAAGATTTTATCAAAACTGGTTGCAGGTTTGCAATATTATATGCTATATTTATCGCTACCAAACCTTCACATTTGAAATCCATCACCAATCCCTGTTCTAATTGCGGAAAATTAATCAAAACCCGCTTTAAATTTTTGATAATTTGTTTTTGTGCTATTTGTCAGAATTATCAAAGCTCAAACTATGAGAAACATCTAAGGAATGTGAATGATGCTTGCCCACTTTCGTATAGCCTATAATTGTATGCTGTGAAGCTAGTTTTAATTTAGTTTGTTATACTTACAGTTATGCAATGGTTCAAGTGGAGTTAAAAAACCAAGGAGAAGATACTTTTAAGCCTGAAATCTATGGTCATACCATTATTATTGAGCGCAGGATCACTGAATCTACTGGCTCTATCATCTTAAAGGATCATCAAGGTTTACACGATATTCTTATATTTCTTTCCGTTGTTTGTATCGATTTTAGTGTTTGTTAAACTATTGGTCTGAGATTTTCTGGAGTTAAATTGATATTTTGTCTATCTGAGGTGTTTGATAGGGAAAAGAGTTGCCAATCGAAGACAAGAGCTTCATGAATTGATTGATCATTATAATGTGAGTGTTTTATGTATACTAATGTACATTCTTTTTGTCAGCAGCATTGTTTTCTTGTATTCTTGATGTATGCGGGGTCCATCAGGCACTTGAGTTGATGAATGCCAAGAATCTTTTCGTTGGTGTGGATGTAATGCGTTATAGCATTTTAGGTATGCAGGGGCTTGTTAATCCCAAGGACATGACATTTAAAAATTAAAAATAAAAGAAATCCTAGGACATGATGTTCAGTTGTATTTCTGAGCAAAAGTATTTTTGTTCTCTTTTGTCCCTCTGGTGATTGAGAATATCTGCATCTACTTAAGTTGCCACATTTGGTACTGGGCAATTTGAATGGCACGGCCCCTGATATGAAATAAGGTGGGATAACCATTAGATCCCAGAGATCAATAGCTAGGATTTTGGGGGTTTATTTGGTTATTAGTATTCTTCCTCGAGAAAATCATTTTCCAGTTTAACAAAAAATATTCTATAACGATAGGCTTATTGATGAGATCTCATAGTCTTTCCACCTAGATGCTATACCTCTGGTGGTTTGTTGAAGTCTGCTATGCAATTACTGTGATGGCTGCTCAGTGTTTCAGTGGTGTTGGGTATCTTCAATTAATATGTTTCCTGTGTGGTTGGATATTCTAAACTCTTCATGTTTGAACTATTGTGTGTTGCTCTTGCAACTTGCTTGTTTACTTCCATTTATATATGTTTGTGTTCCTATACTTTTAATTAGTTTGGTTGAATATTAAGGACTAGTTGGCACAATCTTCATTTTAGGTTTATATTAGATAGTTGTTAGCCTTACAATAAGTTCTGTACGATATACTTGTAATGAAACCTGATATTGTCAGTTCGTTGTTAATGCAGATTGATGTTGAGAATCCTTGTGTGATTATGAGCCAAGACAAAAGCAGGGAATTTCTTCATTCTGGTAATGACAAAGATAAATTCAAGGTAATATACTGATATCTGTACGCAAGCATTTATTCTGTAATGGGTTGCACATTGACTTTTTTATTATTTTTCAGTTCTTTTTCAAGGCCACACTGCTCCATCAGGTGCATGATCTTTTACAAAGCATTTCTGAACACTTGAGTAAAGCAGAGGCTCTTGTTGACGAATTGGAGGCTGAGATAAGACCCATACAACGGGAACTTAATGAATTGCAAGGAAAAATAAGAAACATGGAACACGTGGAAGAGATATCGCAAAAGGTGCAGCAATTAAAGAAGAAGCTTGCGTGGTCTTGGGTGTACGATGTTGACAGGCAACTCCAGGAACAAAATGTGAAGATTGAAAAGTTTAAAGATCGCATTCCTGCTTGCCAAGCTAAAATTGATGCTAAACTAGTGAGTTATAAACATTTGATGATGACATTTAATGGTACATTCTGTATCATTTTTTATTTGTCCCCCCCTTTCCATGTTAAAATCAAAAGTTCATTAAACATGTATCTTCTTTGTTATTTTGTTTCTATCCTTGACCTTTTATTTTGGAAATTATTTTGAATCTCTAAAAACCAAAGCCACTAGTTGATGGGTGCAACTTGGGGTAGATGCTGCCAGCAACTGTTGATTAAAATCAAGAAGTATGAGAACGGTTTCTTCCTCTCTATCTTTTGACTGATTCAAGAGAATTTAAGAAAGTTTATTTGAATTCTCTGAATAAGTAAGGAGGACAAGATATTTGGTTGGTCTTTGATCCTTCAACTGCTAATGAATCTTTGCTAGCAAGGTTTTATGAACGGGAAATTGTCTAGATAAATTAATAGCCTAATTATCTATTGTCTTACTTTTGGTTAAATGAATATGATCAAATACCTGTAAATAGGATCTAACATCTCACTCAGTAGTTTAAATATTAGGAAATTATGTTTATACTGTTTAATATTACGAAATGATGAATCCAGTAGTGGAAATCTTGTGGATGTGTTTGTTCTTTTAAAGCTTATCTCATGATCTTATGTTTTAGAAATTCTAGTTTGCCACAATCTCTTGTAATCCTTTATTCTTTTTAAAATTGTAATCCTTAGAATTTTGCTCCCATCTCTTGTATAGAATGCTGATCATAAATTTCTCCAGAAGTTACTGTTAAAGTATTTTAAATCATTTGTTTCACAGAGTAAATTAGAGTCATTGAAGGATTGCTTCACGAAGAAGAAAGCTCAAATCATGGTCATGTTGGAGAAAACATCTGAAGTTCGAAGAAGGAAGGATGAGTTGCAGCAGTCTAGATCCTTGGTAGGTTGAATTGGGATATTTATTCTTTATAAATCTGGAAGTCAGAGGGCTTCTGAATGAAACTGAATTCTTCTAATTTAAAGTTGGTGCTGGAATTGATGAAAACTTTTCTCTCACTACCAAGCCCCTTTCTTGATTGGTATAGTTATTAAAAGAAAAGTTAGAAATACAAATACTTGGACTTTATTGATATGTCAAGAAAACAAAGTAATTCGAAAGTTGTTTATATTTTATTTGTATCTACATGATCTACATTTCCTTTCTTTTGTTTTAAAGTTGTTTATAGACCTACATGATCTATATTTTATTTTCAATGTTATATCATTGGGAAATATTTATCACTACACAGACCTGGGTGTTTTCTTTATCTAGATGGAAAAAGATACTTGCCTTATGTGGCAAGTTCTGAACTTTTGAATTTAATGTCATGGGGAAGTAAGACTATCATGAAGAAATGGTTTCTTCATTGGCAGATGTTTGCCTTAATGTGTTCTTCCGCATTTCTTCTTTGGTTTTCAAGTTTTATCTTTGTTTCCATTTTCTTAATTTCTCTAATAGTTAAAACCTTTGTTCTCATTTTTTAGATGCTTTTTAACAGCCTTTTCTCATCTGATCTTAGTGTTCCATGTAATTTTTAAATCTTGTCCTATACCATATTACTGGAAAATACTGATTCTAGGCAATAAGAGAGAAGCTTGAGCTCGAAGAAGAGTTTGTTCGCAATACTAGTTACATCCAGAAGATGGTGAATCGTGTGAAATTGCTTGAACAAGAAGTCCATGATATTCACGAGCAACATGTTAAAAATACACAGGTTCCGCAATTTTCCATGATATGAATAATTGTTTGTTGGTTTTCAATTTCTGGTTTTTCCTGCTATTGTTGTAATATATCAGTTCCCTTTCTTATTCATGGTTTACTGTTGAGTTGAAATGGTATGTTGACTTCAGTAGAGCACCATACAAGTTACTAAACCATCGTCTATCTATTCAGTTACGTATGTAGGTTCCATGTGCTTTATATATTACTGACTCAATTTTTCTCATATATCTGAATAAACTCTTTAGGGCTTTATTCTGCGAGATATAACAATACTTTGAAGCAAACCAAAAAAAATAAAAAAGAAAGAGAAAATAACCATTGAATGCTAGGACTCTCACTGAAGGATAGTTACTGTTGAGAGCACTTATTTACCAAACAAGTTTCTGGGCTTAATATTTATTATATTAGCATGCTAAGGTCTTTGTGCCTAGTTCTACCTTGTGGAGATAACTTTGTTTTTTTAACTAAAATGTCATTTATTTATCTCTTCAACTTTAGGATCTTCCTCTGCTTGTCTTTATATAATTTTGAGATGATTTTGCTGATACATGACCTGCTGTTAATATCAATTTATTCTGTTTGTCTGGGGTTACATACGAGTGGAATTGTTACTGGCAGCAGACCTTATTGAAATGTAAAATTTTTCAATTTTGTTACTGCTATAGGCTGAAGAGTCTGAGATAGAGGAAAAGCTGAAGGAACTCCAACATGAGGTTGATGCAGCTAATTCAACTCTTTCAAGGTTGTTTAGTAGTTCATCTATTGATTTATCTAGTATTGTTACTTTTGTACCGAGCTAAGTTTTATTCATCCAGGTAAGTCTTATGATATTTCAGGTTGAAGGAAGAAGAGAATGCCTTGTTGGAGGACGTGTCCAAGGGAACGGATGAGATAAAAAATATTTCCAATGAGGTAAGGAGGTAATTATTTGAAAAATTCTACCTTTGAATAGAATTATGCTGTTTAGGTTTGAGTCACTAGGTTAGTGTTATTGTAGTTCTTTATTCCTGGAATTTATTGCTAGGTATTGCATTTTGGTTCGATACCATAACCATTGACATGGGATAAACTCCTTTGTTTGATATTGTGTTGTAGAGTTCAAGTTCCACCCTGTTAATTAGTTGCTTGGTTTTGTATCTGTCTCCAATTGATGTTTGAGCATATTATGAATTGATGTAGCTTGATATTGAGCTTCCTTTTCTGTGTTTCAAAAATATGCCGTACCAGAATTGCTCTTTTGCGAGGGATAATATTGCTGGATCTGCTGCACTCAATTCATTTATTATTCTCATCTTGATGAGGTGATTGAAAAGCAGTATCTTCGACTTCCTTGGATTTGCGATCTGTAACCAGCTCAGGATTGATTGGACTGACTAAATCTCACTATCTGCATTAGTCATGGACATAATTGTTATGAAAGGATGCTAGATGCTACCTAGAAAGTGATAGACATAATCGAGTGCATATACATTGGCCTCAAAATTTTAATTTCTTGAAAGATTTTTGGATATTCAAAGATTTTACCAAACATACTGAAGTTGTATGCTGCTTTAGTCTTTTGTTTGTGATTAATTCTCTGTTGGCAGTCTTTTATGGGCATGGCTTGTGGTTTGTTCTGACTTGCTGCAAATTTGTAACGTGTCTTACAAATATTTTAGCTTATGTGAAATTGGTTTTAATTGTATTTATACTCGGATAGGAACCAAAAATTCAAAACTTATATCTCTGATGGCAGTCTTTTATGGGTATGACTTGTGGTTGGTTATGACTTGCTGCAAAATTGCAATGCAGTCTTGCAAATGTTTAGTTTTTACGAAATTGGTTTTACTTGTATGCATACTCATCTATCGACAAAAAATTCAAAACTGATTTGTCTTTCTGGAGTTTATTTTATATTTAAGTGATCTGAATTTTTGTTTCTCTAGGTTGAAGATTATGAAAAGAGGTATCATGAGATAAGATCTTATATTCAGGAGCTCCAGCGGCATCAAACTAACAAGGTATGTGCCGGTTATGTAGTATGCGTGTTTTCAGCAATTGGTTGTTCGTCTCCATTCCCTGTGATTGCGACCATTTTTCTTAACAGGTTACAGCTTTTGGAGGAGACAGAGTGATCAATCTTTTACGTACAATTGAGAGACAACATCAAAAATTTAAAAGGCCACCCATTGGTCCGATTGGTTCACATGTGGTCAGTGGTAGAATATGGGTGACTTTGATTGGATTTGTATATTCTTACTATAAAAAATTTCTTTACTCTGTGTTGTCTTTGCGTATTTCATTGGTTTTAGAGGTCGTTTATTAGTTTATTCTGCAGGTTTGATTTTGAATATCCAGATTTCTTTAATTCATGTTTTATTTTTTTTCTCTAATTTCATTTAAAAGCAGCAAGATCTGTCCCTCAAGTTGTCATTTTACATTTATGCAGACCTTAGTCAACGGAGATACCTGGGCTCCTGCAGTTGAGCAAGCTATTGGGAAGCTGCTTAATGCTTTTATTGTGACCGATCATAAAGATTCTCTTCTTCTTAGACGATGTGCAAGAGAATCTAATTATAGCCACCTTCAGATTATTATATACGACTTTTCAAGACCAAGGTAAAAAACTGCCTTTATTTATTTTATGTCTTGGTCAATGACCACTGGTCTTAATTTTTATGATTAATTTTCTCTGGATATTGTGCATTTGTTTGTTTAGGTTGAGCTTACCACAGCACATGCTTCCACAAACAATGCACCCTACTACTCTTTCTCTTTTACATTCTGATAATTCTACTGTAATAAATGTCTTGGTGGATATGGTAATTTGTTTCTTTACTATTTGTTTTTAATAAAAGATTTTTGCATTTCAATGTTGTTTAACATTATTGATAATTATTTTGTTCAGGGTAGCATTGAGAGGCAGGTTCTTGTTAGAGATTATGATGTGGGGAAAGCTGTTGCTTTTGGACAAAGAATTCCAAATCTTAAGGAGGTCTATACTTTAGATGGGCATAAAATGTAAGGAGCTGAATTCTATAGATTATTTAAACTTGTTCATCATTCCATTTTCTCTTATTAGTCAAAATTTGAAGGAGCATGCAAGATTTATTTGTTAACTAATCACTTTGACTCAAAAACTTAAAATTACATATCAGTTAGTAACTATATGGTATGAAATTTGGCTTAACCAAGCTATATTTAAATGACTTAATTGTATTTATCAAACTATCATTTGTTGCATTTTAATTTTTTTTATGGTTGTGGTTGTGCTTATCTTTTGTGTTTACATGTGTCTTGCTTGTGAAGGCATACATGAAGGTTTAAATTTTATTTAGGATCTTTACTTCTTAGTTTAAGCTTTTTGATTGAAGGATAACATGGTAGAACCAAGTTTGGCTATAATGCCTTCTGTTTGAATTTCTTTTACTAATTTATCTAGTTACCACAAAGAGTAAAGCAGCCCAATGTTTGGATCCATGTGACAAACTGTATATCCTTCCACATGAGAGTGACCATTAGAGATTGAATACCATTGTTGAGTTGCACTCTGTGACGATGAGCTTTTAATTCAAATGGTAACCTAATTTTGTATCAATTCTTACTTGACCAAGTGGTCCCGTATTTGAATTCCTCCATCATTGTATTTCCATTTTTGTTGTTATTATTATTTTTTTGTGGTTATGTTTGATTTGCTTATCTTCCACCAAAGGAGGTATTTAGAGCTTAAATATTATTGTTGGCCTTTTAATTACTGCTTTTGAGTTGAAATTTTAGCCTATCATGATTAAATAAAATGAAAGAGCATAGTTTTTTCTATTGTTAGACACGAGGCAAGTGGAGTTTAAGTTACACATGGAGACTTAATGTTTCTATATTTAAATCTCAAGTTCTCATAAGTAGTAGAACCTTGTGGAAAATTAGATTGCAAGGTACGCTTGGGATATTTCATGCACTCATTGGCTTTTGTGGGGGCAGAGGTGGAGCACCATGTACTTGGAATTAAGGACCTGGTGCAAGGAAGTGGTAGGTTGGAAAAGGATACAGGTTTAATTTGACAGTTACTGGATGTACCATCCATAAAAGAGAGTAGATAAAAAGTTTACAAAATAGTTAAGTATTAGCATGTGGTTGCCCCATCTAGTAAAACACGGATGGAAATAAGAAAGGTAATGCTTAAACAATTCATGATATTGTGTTATTTTTATCTAACAATGGAGGGAGATATTAAAAAGGGGGGTTGACATAAATGACATGAATTATGTGGAGGAACCATTGTGGTGATGATGATACATAATAGTTCTAAAAGCATGGGAACTTTGGGGTGCACTCAGTATTATTTTTCGATTAATGTTTTCATTAAAACAAAAATGAAAATGAAAATGGTGTTTTTGATTTATTGTTTTCGTAGCTAAGAATGCATTCAGTAACAGTTTTAAAAGCTATATTTTAGAAATACGAACTGTAGATAAAATTTTCATAATTATACTTACTAATATTGTACAATAGTTAATATTGAGTACATAAATTAATTTAATTACTCCAAATTTTTACGGAAGAATATTAAATATAATCATTTTTTAATTTAAAGGTCTAATTTTAATATCTTAAAATATAGTAAATAAAAGGAACTAAAATATTATACAATATCATCCTCAATGTCATTTTAGATTTACTACTATTTAATTTCTATACAAATCTCATATTTTATTATACATTATCCTTAATAATTAAATTATAGTAGTAATGAACTTTAAACAATGACTTGCAAGTTTTTCAAAAACAAGAAAACAGCAATTAGATTATAGTCTAAAGCTGTAAAACTCTTTTTTTTTTTCTGTTTTATGAATCATAGTTGAAAACCCCAACTGAAGAAGTACACTGACTGTTTCAGAAAATGGAAATGAACAGTCTTTGGAAAACAGAAACAAACAAGACATTATTTTTGGTGAGTCTTAGACAAATGAAATAAATTTGGGCCTTCAGTAGCATCATTAGGATCTGTGGTTACTTTGACTTCTTGTACTGCTTTTAGTATTTTGTATATAGGTAGTTATTGTAGACTGTGAATCAAAGTTAAATCAAAATTATTTCCATTTAAATGTAGTTTTCAGTTATAATACAATACTAATTGCTGAATTGTTTCCTAGGTTTTCTCGTGGTTCAGTCCAGACAATTCTGCCATCAAACAAAAGGCTCAGAACTGGCCGCCTTTGTAGTTCTTATGATGAAAAAATTAAGGGTCTTGAAAGAGATGCTTTAAGCGTGTAGGAAGAAGCTCAACAATGTCGAAAAAGGAAGAGGGATTCAGAAGGAAGACTTCAGGAGCTTCTACAACATCTACAAATTATAAAGGTAATAACAGAATGGATATCTACATACCCAAGCCAACTATGGAAAAGCCTGTCCCAATTATTACTCTTATGTTTGGATATACTCAATTTTGACTAGCAAGTTTGTTATCTGCTCCTTCCTTTATTTTGTGTAGAGAAGTTGCAGTGCAGAGCAAACTTTGATGTAGAAGAAGCCAGCTTTTCAGGATGTCAAGAATTAATTTGTTGCTGAAGCTAGTTCACTACTTGCATCAATAATTGAAGAGCTCCGTTAAGAAATTTCAGTTTGTTCTAAATGCACCTATTTGAAATTTCAATATCTTTGATTATGTAGTATGTTGTCTGTTTTATCTCCCCTTACAATGTGTTGCAAACTCTTTATAGAGAGCTCAATAAGGAATACAACAAAAGCAAATCTTTATGGAAAATATCCAAGTCAGCATGAATAAAGCTGAGAAAAATGTCACTGATCTTAAGCTATCATTTGACCGGTATCTTTATAGTGTTTTTAAGACTGATGTTCAGTTGTATAGTAAACATTGCTTATACATGTTCTTTCTTGCCCACAACAATACCTGTAGAGTCAGCCAAAGAAGAAGTTGATGCCTTTGAGGAAGCAGAGAAGGAGCTAATGGAAATTGAAAAAAATCTACATTCATCTGAAGCGGTTTCCTATTCTTTTTCCAAACTTATTTTTGCTTATGTGATTGGCTGCTGTTTCTGTAATTTTTTTTCTCAAAGTTTTGATATTGAGAATTTGAAGTTCTATTTCAGGAGAAGGTTCACTATGAAAAAGTAATGAAAGACAAGGTTATACCTGATATCAAAGAGGCAGAGGCACAGCATCGGGAACTTGAACTTCTCCGTAAGGTACATTTTATACCTTTGTGAGACATCAGAAATTCTGTTTCAAAATTGACTGCGATTCCTTAGTTCTTTCTTCTAGTAAAGCAATTCTTTTTGCATCAATCAATGACTAAATCTAGATACTTGGAGAAATTGCAGGAGAGTTGCAGAAAGGCTTCTATTATTTGTCCTGAGAGTGAAATTGAAGCTTTAGGAGGCTGGGACGGCAGTACCCCGGAACAATTGAGTGCACAATTGACCAGGCTGAATCAGAGACTTCAGCATGAGACTCAGCAGTATGAACATAGTTTGTCTTCAATTATTTCATTTTAACAGCTGTTGTCTATTCTAACTGAGTATTTATTTTCTGATCAGATATTCTGAATCTATTGAAGACCTGAGGATGTTGTATAAGAAAAAACAGCTTAAGATATTAAGTAAACAGAAAAATTACGAAGCAGTTAGAAAAAATTTGAATGTAAGTTGTACATTTATTTTATTTTTCATTTCTAATTGACATATGTGATCTGTTTTAAGGTCTTGCAAAGTTAATGATGTATCTAAAGCTTACTATGTTTCAACTTACGATCAAAGAATCATTAATGTGGAGGCTGTTACTCAGCTTTCTCCCTTTAGTTTTATGGCGGCTGCACTGCATTGTTAGGGAACATCTTTTTTTAAGTTTCAATTACGTCTTTAACTCAGTTTTTGGCAACTTTTAATTCCTTCTATCAATCAAGAATCTATTTATAACAAAAGCTATGTTTTTGGGTCTAGTGTTGTTCTTATGCATATTGTGTCTCTCTCTATTTCCCTAATGATTTGTTTCTCATCTTTGGTTTAGCTATGTATTGCCTCTCTTGCCTATGATGGCATATCAATCGATTGATTTTGTTAGAATTTTTCTTACCTCAATTTTTATTGCAGGTTCTCAAATCATCCCTAGACTCACGATGGGGCAAGTTTGAAAGAAATTTTTCCTATTTGAAGCGTCAGTTGACTTGGCAGTATGACTTGCCCTTTTCTATATACAAGCTCACATTCTTTAGGGAGCTTGATGTTCTTTTTTGTATTTGTAGATAAATATGTATATTCATGCAATACTTGATGGTTTCGTAACTAATTAAGTTTTTCAATTAGATTTAATGGTCACTTAAGAAGAAAGGGAATCAGTGGGAAGACTGCAATTAACTACCAGGAAAAGACGCTCTCAATAGAGGTAAGTTATGTGCCTTGTAACAGAATTATCTTGTGTATATTTCTTTTGACTTTTATGTATTCTAGTAAGACTGTTTATACGCTCGGGCACGTGTGTGATATGCCGTGCTCCTAGTTAGCGAGACTGTTGAAGTTATCTTTGTATTACCTCTTTATTCAATACTGTATAGAATTTTACTTGGATTCTGGATGACCTCTATAAAATTTATCAGGTGAAGATGCCCCAAGATGCATCAAGCAATGCTGTCCATGACACCAGAGGGCTTTCAGGTTCTTTCTTTTGTATTTTTAATATCTAATAATTTCATAAACTTAAAGATTTTGGTATAGATTCACAAGCTAAAGACTCCTCTTGTGAGTTGCTAAAAGTTCCTTGTATTGGAACTACTGAGAACAGTTTGTACTTTCGGCCTTCTCCAACAATTCTGGATCTCTCTTTGCTCCATTTGAGAAATTCAATTTTGTGGTTTTAAGTAATTCAATTTGTCAACTAAGGTGGAACTCGGAACTACTTGAAAAGTTGATTGCACTCATAAAAGTTTCCTTTTAAGTTCCATTATTATTTTAGTGTAGAACTGACAAGGCTATTCATATTATGGTAGGGATTTTCGCTTGTTAGCCTAATCTTTTGAGTTGAAAATTTTAATGGTTGGAATTTCTTGTCGATTAGGAGGGGAACGCTCATTTTCAACATTATGCTTTGTATTGGCGCTTCATGATATGACAGAATCTCCATTTCGAGCAATGGATGAGTTTGATGTGTTCATGGTAAGTTTTGTTTAGAGTGTGGTTTTCGTTTCTTCACACTAGTAGGCCTGTAAATTTTTTTTACTTGATGTGGTCAGACCAGAGCATTGGGTGTCCTTTTTGAAATGTAAAGAATGAATATGTTAAAGATTTTAATGTGCTATGTTTGATCTGTAGGATGCGGTTAGCCGAAAAATCAGCTTAGACACTTTAGTGGAGTTTGCATTGGCGCAAGGATCCCAGTGGATATTTATCACCCCTCATGATATCAGGTAATGATACTAAAAAATGATGTGGAAAACGTTTGAGATAAATTTGTAGTATAGAGCTAGTACATGCCCTTCCTTTTTCTCTAACCTACAAGATTCTGCTGCTCCTTTTACTTGTTTGTAGTCTGGCTGAATCTGCATTATTTCAATGTTCCATGCACAACCTATTGATCTTTGGATTAAGGACAATTTTAGGCTTAGTGAGGGATTTGACCCTTTCTGTACCCGTGAACTGACACGTTGACGAACACAAATGCATACATCTGGAGCATGAATAATATTTTTTAGTTTTGGAAATGTTGATTTGCCATTCGAAAGCTTTTTTGGCATCAAAAATTTATTGATGCAGGTAGATCTAGTTTTGGTTCAATTTATTATGATTTGCAGTAGTGGCTTAATAACCATGTTAAAGTTCAGTTACTGGCATAGGAATGAAGTAGGATAGAAAAATATCCGAGGTATAGCTGCTAGAAGTTCAATACAGCAATAAATAAACCTGTTTGTATGATGGGTAATTTAGATCATCTGATGGTACAAGGATTAAGATATTATGGGGGAATCTACGATCTATAATGATGCAACAAGAGATTAAGGTTGCAAATTAAGCAAGATAACCAAAACTGGTTGCCATCTTGTTCTGTTAACAGAACCTTTGAGCAGTAACTGGGCTGGTTTGGATTGCATTTGGGTGATAATTGATTATGTTTTTTATTTAAAGTTTTAAGGGTAGGATATACAAGTGTTTGGTAGAGTGGAAATACAATTTGATTTGTGCTGATTATGCCGCAAGAGTTTGGAATATAAGAAGAAAATGTTTTATGCATTGTCAGCCACTACGCTTGGGAATTTCACCAAGGTTTGGATGGTATGACACTATATCCCAAGGAAAAATGTTGGTATCATCTGATACTTTAGTGAACTGGTCTTCACCAATTTAGGTCATTACTTCAACATGTGTAGATTTCTTTTTGTCTTAATTGTTATTAAGATGGACTACTAGCAAGAAACTAAGCAATGGACACTAGTTGGTTCAAATTATAAGGGATCTGTGTAATGGGGACAAGTCTCACTCATACCAAGATTTAGGTGTGCATTGTTTTATATTAAAATATTAATAAAAGCTTTAGACGCAAGAAGAAACTAAGAAAAACATAGGCTGGTCAAATTTATAAGAGACTTCTACAAATGGAATTTGGACTTGGAAAAATTAAATTATTAACACTTCTAAAAGATCAATTGGACTTCTAAAACACAAAGGCTCATGGCCCGCTGTGCTGAACTAGAATTAGTTTCATTTGATCATAAATATACTAATTTTGTCCTTACTAGCTTAAGTATTCAGGTCAAGTGTCAACTTAAAATGGGCCAAGATATCTAGTGTTTTTTTGTTCAAATTTGCTTTGATTGTATAATGATATATAGCAAGTTGTTTGTGTTTGTTGTTAAGGTTGCAGTGGTGATGTTTGTTCATGTGCAAGTGCACATAAGAGGGAGTGTTAAAGCAATTATTTATTGTTGAGTCCTTAATCCTTATTGAACAACTTAATCTTTTTGATCAAGTGGTGAATTCTTTTTGGGCAGTCAATTATATCCTGAACGGTTATCTCTCAAAAGATTGTAAAATCAATAGATGCTCTAGAGTAAAATTATCTAGAATTGCTTTCAGCTAGCTCTATTGTCATCCATGTTGGAATAAGGTATCAATTGTGCCCCCAAGTCTATGAAATTCTATTGTGACTTTTAATTGTTCATTGATATTTAATAAGACATCATAAACCTTGTCAAACATTTGGACTATTCCCTGGTTATCTAAAAACAAAAGCATTTTGATTCAACAGAAAGTAATATTTTCTGATGACATATTGTAGCATCCTTGCTAGACAGTCTCCATGAAAGAGCTTTACATTAATGAATTAAGTGAAATAGAAGACCGCTGTTATGGTGAACTAAGATGAGAGATTTTAACTTGATTTAAATTTCCTTTCTGATACAGTTTGATAAAGCAAGGTGAGAGGATAAAGAAACAACAGATGGCAGCTCCTCGTCCTTGATTTTATGTCCACAATTTTTGCTTACTTCAATGTTTGAATTGTATTATTCCTTGATTTGCCTGTTTCATGAGATCATCGGCCGCTCTTTGGATTAGCAATGTATTAATTTAAGGTAAAATCTCCTTTTTGGTTTTCCTATGCAGTCTATTAACACTGTGCAGGTAGGTGATTGTTGTAAAAATTTCATATTGATTGATTGCCTACGGATCAATTGACAATCTGGCCTTAACTGTTATTTCTTTCGGCTTGGTAAAAGTTATATTACGATGTTAACGAACGATAAGTCATTGGCATTGCTGTTAAAGCTGATATGGATCCTGTCTGTATACCAAACTTGGTCTGGTTTCTTAGAAAATCTCTGTTTTGAAATCTAAAAATAGAAACAAACCTTGCAGACTAGATAACTTTAGATTTAGAAAATGCTGTCTGTTTCCATTCAGATTGTATAAAAATCATATCTTAAAATTTTAAATTTAAAACTGTACATACCATAAAGTATTCTCTTTGTACTACTGGCGTTGGCCTAGATTAGATGAAAGCATCATTAATTTTTCCGAGCGAGTAAGCATGATGCTGCGTTGAGATTCATTTTTATATTAATAAATTGCAAACAGGCATTGTTTGAATTTCCAAGAACAGCCAGCTAAGATTACGAATCAATCCGTTCCGATCCAATCCCATCGGCAACTTTTTTGAGATCCAAAAAAAACCTTTAAATACATCGATTCGATTCGATTGTTGTACTATTATTTTGTACCTCCAATCCAATACCCACCATATTTTTTAATTCGTTTGGGTTGACTAACGGAGTCTATGTATGTGCTTCGTTTTTCATTGATATATAAGAATAGGATAGGAATAGAAACTCATCATTCAATCACGGAGGAACTTTGGTATGGTATGTCAATGAAATTTTCTTTTTCTTTTTGGTTTATTCGTACATAAACAGAGAAAATACAATGAATGGGCCTCTCCCCTATGACACCCACATCGCATCCCATCCCGTTCAATCAAATCGTATCTTTTGGTCTTAGTCAACATTGAATTTGAATTTGAGAGTTGATTCTAATCAGTTCTCTCTCTCTCAAGATTTCTTTTAACACGAAGTATTTTCTTGACGATTACAATTCACAAGTGACACCAATTGATACTTTTGTGATATCAAAATTAAGTTTAAGTTATATTTAAAAAATAAAAATTAAGTGACAGTGAAGTATGATTTCGTTGGTACCGTATATTTAGGTTTTAATTGCGAGATAAGATTCTTGATAAGATAAATTAAGTCTCACATAATGTTAAATGCTTTTTTATTATTTTTTTTTAACTTATTTTCTCTTTATA
>JAVXUL010000021.1:5850774-5869103 GCA_035590515.1 Trichilia minutiflora | reverse complement strand
TTTTTTGTTTTGCACACGCATATCATTCTTAGAACACCTTGATATCTATTTTAAGTTTAAAATTTTATAAAGTAATCTAATTCACCCCCCTCTTGGATTGCGCCAACTGGGACTTCAGATTCCCTTGTAATTATCCATAATTTTTAAAGTAATTTTATGAAATTAAAAAATTAAGTTATAGGTTTCATAGTAAGAGTATATTAAGAAGGTGTTAAAAAACTTTAACATGATTGATGCAAAGGCAGTAATTACTCCATTAGCTATCCATTTCAAACTATCAAGTAAACAATCCCTAAAATCAGTTGAAAAATAAAAATATATGTCAGGTGTGCTATATACAAATGTTGTGGGTTATTTAATATATGCGATGCTGTGTACTAGGTCGAATTTGGCTAATACAGTGAGTGTGGTCAGCAAATATATAAAAAATCTAAAAAAAGAGCATTGGGAGGCTATCAACTGAATTCTTCGATATTTAAAGGGAATTACGGATATGGCATAATGTTTGAAGCTCAACACTGTGTCCATGTTGAATAAGTATATTCCAAACCCCTTATATATTATAGGAGCTCCACCGATAGAACTTCGAGAAGACTTAAGTTATAAAGTTCAATCTATTGTGATTCTAGATCAACAAGAATGAGTTCTAAGGAACAACGTCATACCTATTGTGAAGGTTTTATGATAGAGCATCATGGTCGAAGAAATGACCTTAGAACCTGAAAGCCTTATAAGACAACAATATCCTTATCCATTCCAATGTAAGATATATAGAATTTTGTGAACAAAATTGTTTTAAGAAGGTAGAATTATGAATCATGTTTTATAAGTTTAAGGGCAATATAGTCATTTTTAAAATTTAAAGGTATTATTATTTTCATTATATGTATACATGAGTATAGTTGACAAGTGGTCAATACGACATTAAGATTTAATGATTATTTAGAGAATTTAATTAAATAAGGGATATATATGAAGTATTTCATTTTTGATACTCATTGAATCCTTGAGGGTTGGATGGAGGAATATAAGATTATATGGATATGAGAAATAGACTTCAAAAGATGCACCAGATGAGGGTAGAAACAATGCTAGAAACAGAGAAAAATAGATACCAAACTATAGAGAAAAGTAGGGCAATAAGATAAAGGAAGACCAACAGGAAAAGTCCTCAAGACAAGACTAACGTTAATTTTAAAATCAAATTAGGTTGATTATAAAAGATCAGTGCATGTCTTGGCATTACTCATAGCTTTTATCTCCGTTAAATGTACGAACCGGCACCAATTTCCCTTAAAACAGAAGCCAAACATATATTTACCCCTATAAAATCCCTATTTTACCTCTTTCTGGAATCTACCATCTTTATTATCTTAAGGGCATTTTTATAATTGTATAAAATCCTATAAACAGGGAATAAACACATCATCTCCCCTTTTTCTCCTTCTCTCTCTCTTCTTCCCTGATCCCTCCCCCCTCTCTACGTTAAGAATGATTTCCACTTCCCTCTTTTTATAATTTTTTCGATTATTCTTTAATTTTTCACTCAAATCAACAATACACCAACCGTATTAAGTTTTTACAAAGTTTCATTTTTGAGATTTAGGCAAAAAAATCTTTAAGGAAGAAAAGCTAAAGTTTGGAATAGATTGGAGTTTTTTGTAATTGACAAAAATTATAGCTTTCTATAACTCTAATTGAGTCATTGGTAAGATTTCTAACATATTTTAAGCATTAATTTATAGATGGACCGAATCTAGAACCTAAGATTTATTACTCCTTTATGAAATCCGAGTATTTAGGTAACATTTTGATAGATTGAATTAGAATATGTTGTTTACGAATTAAAACTAACTAATTAGAGGTTGAATTCTTGAAAAATAGAAAGGATTATGAGAAAACTAAATTTAGGCTATAAATAGGAAAATTAAATTAATTTATAAATTAATGGATAGATGTTGTAATGAGACTAGTATATAACCAATAGGTTAGGATTGATATGATTACTGTAACTATAGGAAAGTAGCCTAAAAACGAATCTACGTAAAAGCCATCTAGATGAGTGTATCCACAATTGGGGTAGATATAAGAGAGATTGCTGGTATCTTTGTGATATAGAATAGATCACTTATGAAAATATCGAGGATAATCGCGAGTATCATCACGTGATTATTCAAAGTCAACATCAGTGATAGCTAATGTTTTATTAAAATGATATGCATATCATTATATTTTCTAAATAAAGAATGTTTTACATCATATAATCATTGGTTTTTATATGAAAAGAAAACTCACTAATGGTATCAGGGTTATTCAAGGTTAGAGTAATTGCTGAGAAAGGAAGTTATTCCAAAGACTTTTTTTTAACTAATAGACCATGGTTTTAAAATAACTAAAATATTTTTTATGTTTTCATAAATTTGTTACTTTAATTCTTTTCATTTAAAATATTTTAAAGATGCTTTTATGTACTAGTTTGATCATGAAATATACTTTCATATACTCACTCCTATCACTTTATAGTTTCAAGTAATCGAAAGTATAATTAACTGCTCGAGGTAGTGGTATTATCGAAGTTTAGCCTTGTTAAGGTAAGTGGTATCAAAAAATTTTGATAAAGAAATCTATGATTAAAAATTGTCTCATTCACAATTAATATTGTTATTTTTTTAATATTTAAATCACAATATAATTATTTATATATTATTTCGTAAAAATTTAAAATTTAGTTCTATGAATTCAAATTTAAAATTAAAAAACAAAACTTGGTTTTAAAAAATTACTATTCTCAATTCTTTGTATGGTTGCAAATACAATCCTTTATTATCAAAATTTTTAATCAACGGTACTTTTTAAAGTGAAAAAAAATAATAAACTGAAAAGGTTAGAATTTTTATATTTATATCATAGAGTTATTTTTCTTTAAAAAATATGTTTTTATCAAGTTTGAGATATTCTTTAGACATGATTATTTTTGTAAATAGGGGTAAAACATGATCATTTCAGTAAATTTCTCCGAAAATTTTACGACACCACTTTTATAAAAAAAAAAAAAAAAATCAAATGAGTTTCATAACCCGGAGCCATCAGTCCGTAACCGACAAATCAATAGTCACTAGGATAAAATTTAAATTAAATTACATTATAAATTCAGTGCCGTCTGAGTCTCAGCTTCACATGCACGCAGATATGGAGAAAGAGAAGATGAAGAAGAGCAAGGGATTGTCAACAGCTGAATCATTAAGCCCTAAAAGTAACAGGAGCAACAGCCCCGGTGGGGAAGACTTCGAGGATAAAACCGCAAATTTCTCACTTTCCAACATCAAATTTAATTGTCGTAACACTGTATCCAAATACGACTTTGTAAAGGTTCCAATTTCAATTCATTTCAATTTCGCATTTCTGATTTCATTACTGAGTTGTATCATGTCATATGAGGATCAATCATGACTGATTGATAGATTGATCATATTGTTGTAGGTGAAGGTTTGGCTTGGGGATAATGCTGATCACTACTATGTCTTCTCCAGGTTTTTGCTCAGCAGAATGTTGACTGTTACTAAGGTCTCCAATTCATTCTATCCAATTGTTCTTTTTTTTTTTTTTTAAATTTTGACAGTTTTTACTGAATTGAAATTCAACTTGTGAAATGATTTTTATTTTGGAAAAATTCAAGTTATGAGCTGATGCAAAATTGGATTACTTAAAATGGTGATTCTTAGGATGAGTTTGGAAGTGTTCTATCAGAATTGAATATGCTTGATAATTTCTTTTTATATGATTATGTGACTACTTTTGTTGGACAAATCAAGAAAAAACTCTGTCACCTTAAAAAGGGCTATTATGTTTTTCAATCAGACAGTACAAATGGGTAAGCGCTTTCAATTTTATCCTTAATATGCATTTTTTAATATTATAATTTGTGGCATGTTTTTTAAGTGGTATCCGTTTTGCATTGTTGTTATACTTTTTGTTTATATGTTGAAAGTTGAGTTTCCGTATAAATGAATCATTGCAAGAAGTTTTTATTTATTTATTTTCATTACTATGATTTCTGATGGTTTCAGATCCCAAATCATGTGGCTATTAAAATTGCTCTTGAGCTCAAGAAGCTACTTGTAGACAACAGCCTTTTGGATGTGTATGCCATCCTTCCCTTCTCCATCTCTGAGTTTAAAAAAGAGAAAGGAAAAAAGAATAATTTTGCTTGCGTCATTTTTACAGTATTGTAGTAATAATCAGTAGCCCGTCATATTTTGCAGCTCTCAATCTGATTTAGAAGCTAATCTGTTTAAGGTATGTCATAAGTATGGATTAAGTATTGCTGCTACCAAGGCCTGAACCTCTCATGGTTTTATTCTACCTTATTGTTGTTTCCCCATCTTGTTTTTGGTTAAAAAGTTTAAAGTTGAAATATGGTTAATATGAATATGTTTCACTATCATATTGTTCAATGAGCTAACAATTAGGTTATATGTGTCACTTAGAAATTTTTGTCCTGCATATTTGTTAAATTTTTATGAAACCTTCTCATATGATTATATGTACAGCTTATGGAGCGAAGGGGTTATGGAGAAGAGTATATAAATCGTTACAGGATGATGACCAGGTCAGTAAAATTTTTATTAGAACAGTTCTCATGTTTTCTGGATTTTCACCTTTGAATTTACTTGACAAAAACCTTCTTAATTCTACATCTTATCTTATTGTGCTTGTTGAGTATCCTGTTGAAAAACTCATAATTTGTTGACTTTTTTCAAGATGTTGTACTCTTGTGTGTTCATTTTGTTAAGATTTTTACTTTTTTTAACTGTTAAATCTCAAGCTAATCTAGAATTATATGGAGTTTCATATGATCCATGTCTAAAATTCCAAGAGATTCTGACAATCCATGGACCTTTAAAGTATGTTTGTTACAAATGAAATAGAAGAAATAAAGTCTTAGAAACTGGCAGATGCTTCATTTTGGTAACATTATTTTGCTTGTCACTTTGTTTAGATTTCATCATCAGAGAGTGCCTCTGGTAATTCTTGTTTGTGGAACTGCCTGTGTTGGAAAGTCTACTATAGCTACCCAACTCGCACAAAGACTAAATTTGCCAAATGTCTTACAGGTTTATTTATGTCAATGAAACTGTTTCGCTTCCCGTATCCTTTTATTTCCTTCTATACACTTAACACTTTTTGGGATTTTTAGCAATGTCTCTGACATGTGTTTCTATTTGTTGCAGACAGAAATGGTGTATGAATTGCTCCGCACATCAACAGAGTATATTATGCACATACTTTTTCCTCCTATTTCACATTTTGCACATTTTATTTCCAATATAATGATGAGAGTTACTATAAAGGAAATCCCCTGGTTCAATAATAAGTTGCTTTCAGCCATTAGTATATAGGTTGACTGTGTTATGGTAAAAAATATCTAGAAGCATTCCAATGCTTCAACAGATAATCCTTTGCACTTCAAATTATTTTGCAACATTTTATTGTTTTTATCTTTGATAAGACTCAGCAAATTCCATTTTTAAAATTTATTTGTGCTCATTTAAATCTGTAGTCCCTGTACAAAAATGTCCCTTATTTTTCTCTAAGTGTTGGAAAGTGAAAATTGTTAATTATTGCGGAGAAAGCATTATGGAACACATTAGAATGCTAATTTTCTTATCCTGCATTAGTGCACCACTGTCATCTTCTCCCGTCTGGGCACGAAGCTTCAGTTCATCTGAGGAGTTAATTACTGAATTTGCTAGAGAGTGCAGAATTGTTCGTAAAGGTAATCTCTCATTTAGCATTTTGCTTTTCCTGAATTACAACTTGGGGAGCAGGGTTGTTGTAAATATTTTGGGAGCACATCTTGGTTTCCTCTCGTTTTATTAGCAAATTTTCTGAATGTGTATTCATAGGTTTGGCTGGTGATTTGAAGAAAGCAATGAAGGATGGAAAGCCAATTATAATCGAGGTATGGCGTAAATTTAGTGGATTAGCCTTGTGATGATATTCATCCTCTTATTTATTTCTTTTTACTGGATGCCACTGGACATTTTTTTTGAAGAACCATCAATAATGTATTTTGTATGGCTGCCAGTATATCCTTGGTATTAAAATGTCTTTCGTGGAGCAAATGTTTACTATAAAATGATTTTTTTAATCTGTTAAGATACTTTATTGAAATCTTTATTGGTAATTAAATATTTTATGACGTGGCATAACATTTCTGGAAGTATAAGGCATGGAACCGAGGTAGGTGTAGCATTTGTATTAATCAAGTGAAAAAATGACAAAATCTAAGTCAGCATAATTATTTCGTAAAAAGAGTGCAGTAACTGTGTGACTGCTTCTTTGGCTTGCTAAAGTTATAGAGAAGTTTTATATGCAATAAATTCTGTTACTGCTTCTTATCAAAGACTTGCTTTCATTTTATGCTTGTCCAATTAAAGTAGAAACATTTTTGCTTTTCTGATTTGTTGGATATTTGATTATCAGAGGTGGGATCTTTTTGTGATATGATTTGGATCAGTTCTGTTGATTTGCTTTGATCTCAATGCATTCTCATGAATGGTAAATTATGATAAGCGAATCCTTATTGGTGGATGATTAATGTAACAGCTTTGGCCCAACAACGAAATAGATATTGTCGGCTTTGGACACATAGCCCATTATACATTTGGTTGTGGTTTTGCATCCCAAAATGTGTCTACTGAATTAGAACAATCCACTGCTTAGAACGTAGCCCAGGCACGCATTCGCATGATGTGGGATGCGACCATTAAGGGTTGAGCATTATATGTCTTTTGCTTGTAGTACTCAATTTTATACTTGTATAGATATGCTAGTAGTTTTCAATCACCATACTCTACTTATGTCCATGTTTACTTCTTGGTCTTCAGCTTGTGTGTTGTCCTGTTAGTTGTGTCTCATAGCTTATTATGATTCTACCAAGTAAGCATTAGTATATGTGTTCATATTTATGCTTTAAGGTGCTGAATTTTAATGTTCACTGCCTCATATTGCTTTTTATGGTAATGACAGGGAATACATTTGGACCCCAGTATTTATCTAATGGATGAAGATAGTAAAGCACCGGCTACCACACCAGAAAGGGAAATCCCTGAATCTATCACATCTGGCAATAATCCTGCGACACTAGTGGAAAGTAATTCTGTAAGTGCGTGTGGAAGTTATGGTGAAAATAACAATGAAATTCCAGAGCAGTCAATCTCAGGAGAAAGGATATCAAGTGAACCGGTGAATAAAGTTGCCAATTCCTTGGAATCTATTACCCTTGGAGGAACTGGTTTTGACAATAAAGGTTAACTCTTACTCTAAAATTTTCTGACATTTTATATTTTCTGTAGAATTCAACTTGTATCTATGTTTCATGAATTACAGAATAAGTAACAGTACTATTTAATGTTGGGTTATGCAGGTGAAACACCTAAAGATCCAGATGTGGATAGAAATACTTCTGTTGAGAAAGAAAAATCTGTTCCTGATCCAGTAATTGTACCTATTGTTCTGAAGATGGCTGATTTTGATCATAAGGTTTGACCACATTCTTTTCATTTATAGAGTTGTTGTGATAAACGCCTACTTATATATCTAGTTTTCCTCAACTGACAATATACCGTCCTAGAAAAATGAAGTGAAAAAATACAGGACTCTACATAATGTAGATGGAATGGGTAGATTCCACTAGCATGTGCTGGTTACTATTTTCAATGACAATATGACTATATTTAGTGTTTCTCATATTCAGTGATAAAACTTTTTTAGTATCTTTAGTCTTGGATATTGAATCTAATGGTGCAGACAATTAGCTAAGGTAGGCGATGAAGAATTACCATATTAAAAACATATTGATTTAGACTTAGTTGAAGGAAGACCTGAACATCAGTGTTGCTTATGACTCTAAAACCTCAATTTTCATCATTCTTATGAAAGATGCCTTGTCATTCTCTTGGTTCTTTTGTGATAACATGCAATTTGCATTGATGGAAACTTGAGCCGCTCTAAGCGTTTTTGTTTCCCAAATTGCCTGTTACTTCTTTGATGTATAATGGAAATCTATGTTTTCAATATATTGTGTTGTTTTTGGTAGCTCACATATTTTCTGGACTCCAATAAATAGTTTCTCCATTTTATATGTGGAAAGGAGGTGAATAATTATTACGACCTCCAAAACCAGATAAGGGAGAGGGAGACAAGTGGGGGAAGGGGGAGTGAGTAGTGCAGAAGTGCCAAATAGTCGTTCTTCATTTCTCTGAAGTAGACTCTTTTCTTTCAAGCTTACAGTTTGGTCAGAAATCCTAAATGCTTTGAAATTAACCCATGAATAGTCGGGCCTTGTTAACCATTTATATCAGGAAATGAGTATAAATAAGGTACCACTTCATGAAATAATATTGATGTAGTTGCTGCTGCACTGAAGTTGCTTCATTTGGGGGTATTGCATTTATTTCCTACGTCATTGTCTGTTTTCTCAATCTATCAATATTTAAAATAATTTTGCTTTCATGTGCAGGCATTACTAGAAGAGTGGATCTCAACACGTACATTTAGTGATAAATGTTTGGTCCAGGTAAAAGTTGCTGCTATTTTTCCTTTTTCCTTTTTCCTTTTTCTACTTCTTGAACTTCTAGATATGAATGTTTGTTTCTTGTAACTAATTGCATTATTTCTCATCAGTTAACATGGTTAAGTGTTGAGAAAGGAGAACGTGAATTGAGAAATGATTAACTCATTACAAAAATGTTTTCCTTCATAAAGAGGGCAGAGGGGTGGGGGAAAGTGGAAGTGAATGCTTCATGACGTGGGATTGATTGTTATAAGTTAAAGGAATAGCAACTCTTAAAAGAAGGGTAACTACGAGGAAGGCAACACGTTGTTAGCTTAAAAAGTTGTGTTTTCATCCTGGAGTAATGGCACTGTTCAAGAAGTTTCAACATCATGCTAGTTATTACATTAATGTTGATAAATATTGATACATTGGGCCCCCTTTTTTGATGTTTACATTAATCCTGGAAATTGCACTGCAAAAAAGAAATCAGAATGTTGTGTTTGATAATCTGGAAAATATTTATAGCTTGAATGTAGAAGCTGCCTCATGTTTCTCAGAAGTTTCAAAATATAGCAGAGTGGTATCTAAACCACAACATTAAGTTGCTTTGCCACTGTTGATACACTTCCCTTTGTTGTCCCGTAAAACTATCTGGCCATTGTTTAAGAAGTTGGCAGTTGGGTATACTTTTACTAAAGCAACATGATACCCTAGGGGTCGGTGATGAATTCCTACAATATGCCACTTAGTTCTGGTAAAAGAATGAGGCATATTGATGACTTGAATGAATGCCTTTCTTGGCATTATTTCCTATCTTTATGTGTTGATGGCTATTGTTTGTTTGTTTAACTAAATATTGAACTGATTATGTTTCTTAGCTCTTAGCTCTTGCTCTCTCTTAACTGTTACCTATGATGAGATACAACTCTGTTCTTGCACCTTCTTTTACAGAGTAAGGATGAGCTAATATCCAACTTGAAAACCATTCAGGACTATCTCTGCTCCTTCAAGTCACAGGTATGCTTATGCATGTGTGATTGGCGGTTTCAATTTGATAGATCTTTACCAATTGATTATAATAATATAGCTAATATTCTTTTTTTATGGTAAGGCATAAAGTGACCTGCAATCACAGCCATTGATTACCAATATATGTACCTTTCAACCTTTTCTCGTTTAGGTTCAACTAAGCTAATAATCTAGTCATAAGATGTTTAAAAATGTAGAAGATCATAGCTGTGCTCTAAAGCTTTAACATAAGAAAAGGCAGTATTATACAATAATCTTGCTACAGAATTATAAGCTTCAAGTCTTTCCACATCAATCAAAGCACTGATTTCTTCAAGTCTTTCTGCATCAATGAAAGCACTATTTATCTCATTATTGGTGTCAGGACATGCCCAAATCCTGAATGTTTATTTCTGGCCCAGTTCTTCAAGAATTATCATGTTCTCATCCATCATTGCTAGTGCTTTCCTCTAATTCTTTTTGATTTCTTACGCAACAGGGTCTGACAGTTGTCAATATATCTGCAACAACATTCCCTCAGACCTTGGATTGGCTGCATGGATATCTTCTTCAGGTAGACTTGTTTCACAGTCAATATCATGAGCTTCCTCTTGTCCCATACATCTTATATTAAACTTGATTTCTTGTTAAGAACACGTGCCTCGGCAACTTTCTCTTGGCTTTATAACATAAAAAAACTATTGAAAGGGTTCATGGAAAGTGTTTGGGTATTGTATTAATAGTTGGGCTTGAATTCAGATTTTAGAAAGAGTTGCACTGCAGTGAGTCTGTAGAAGTTGAATATGTTGCTGCTTGTGAGTTTTGGTTAATCATTTGGAGTGGTGGAGCTAGGTGTTGTAATTTCATTTTTATTAAAGAAGGGGAGTTCCTAGATTAATTTTGTATTGGTCAATTTTCCTCCCTTTTTGGAGGGGTGGGATTTGGGGGGGTTTGGTGGCTAAGATGTTATTCGTATCTCAATTTGCTCTCTTTCCTGCACCTTAGAACCTTTGCTTTAGTATCTTAAAATGTTGTTGTGTCATCATATTTTTGTTGATTTTCCTTTTTTTTCCTTGATCTGCTTGCACTGTTATCCTTAATCCTCATTGACTATCGTCTTCTTTATGCAGTGTATCGAGAAAGGCATTTCTTCAGTGTCCAAAGCAAGTAGGCAACCAGCAGGAAATTAGATAACATGTGGATGTTAGCTTGAGCAATGAGGGGTAAGAATTCAGCTGTCTTCGGTTTTCTATGGTGGAAAAAAAGCATACTAAGTATATCTAATCCAAACATTTCAAGCTAATTTAAATTATATTTTTTGGTCAATTACATTAATTATTGTCATACAAGTTGCAGTCTACCAAATTGATTTTGGTTGGTTTTAGTATTATCTTCAGTTACTACTTTTGGTGTATTCACAAAAGTGTAATGCTTTATATAAAACTAGATTACAAGAGAAGGCAGAAGCACCAAATAGGGAAACACTGGAGAAAGGATGGAGACAATTGAAAAAGCTAAATATAGAGTAGAATGCAAAATAGGGAGAGAAAATGCAGTGTTTTCTGAAGATACAAATTGTTAACAGAGTTGTGATAATTCAGAATCTAATGATCCTGGAACCTCTATGAGATTTATTGTGTTGGTGTACTGTGAAGTATAATGCCCACTAACCTCTGTTAGCCCTGGGGTGATTTAGTCATTCTAATCCCTGAATCTGCATCACTTTATTATTATTTTACACCCAGACACACATATTTTTTCATGCGTGGCAATTTATTGCTCATCATGTAGTCTACTTTTAGTTTACTCTCTGTGTGTTGGTGTTCTTGCTTCAGTGCTTTTCCTCTCTTTTTCCTGGTGTAAGGAGGCCTGATGATTTTCTTGACAGAGCTGGAAGAAGAAATGAACGAGGACAAGTGCTGACAAGGGGGTGACAGAGGTAAAGCGGCTGAACTTCAAGAGGATAAGTGTACCAAACAGCAAACTGAAAACAAGGTCTTGAAGAGGATCTCGTTGAAGCCCTTGTGTTCAAGAAAGATAATTACAACCAGACAGTAGTTGTGTCTTAAGGCCAATCAATCCCCAGCTTTCATGCTACACCATTTTTTGGATGGAACAAATTATGGAATTTGGACAAAGAAGCTGACTGCCTGACCCGGTTAAATAAATTATAATCTTTTTGTCACTTTATTTTTAAAAATATTTATTTAATTTAAATCTCATAAATGAAGAGGTCGTGCGAGTAGTAGAAGTTTATTGATATTATATTTATTTGTAGTAAAAATATGATGAAAGTTACTTTAAAAAATTAAAAATAGAAAAACAAACTAATAACATGTTTTGTATTAAAGGTATCTTTGCCACACAATAGTTTTTGCTTTTTATTCCACCACCACTGTTGTGGAATGAAAGTTATGTTAATTAATATATAAGTGTGTTTTATCAAAAATTAGTATTATTAAAAGAAAAATTTACATCTATGGACGTAGTCTGGTTGAATTTAAAATATATGAGTTGGGTATATATTTATTCGATTTTAATGAGATATTTGTATTTTAAATAAGATGTTTAATTAGTGATATATTTAGTTAGTATTTTTTTATAAATTAATCGGAGAAAATTTGTTTATCGGGATAAAATTTGAATATTCTGAATTATTTTTAAAGAATATTTTTTATAATTTTATTTTTAAAATCATGTGTAAGTCAGTTGTCTTAAACATGTTGATCATTAACAGTGAAACGTGCAGTAAACAGCATAGGGCAAAACACTGGACATAAGTAAATGATAGACACCCATTGATTTTGTACAATCGTGCCAGGCTCATTAGTTTCAGGTGAGAAACGGCTTGTTCCTTGCCGATTAGGGACGAGCCTAATTCAACTTCAAAATGACATTAAATATTTAACAAAAAAAAAAGGAAAAAATTTAGAAATGACGTACGAATAGAGATTGATTAAATTTTGCTAACAATAATAATAACCCTCGTAGGTGAATTAATTGATTAAATTTCATTGTCCCATAGATCTTGAATTGTGTTGTAAGGGCTTGTTGTTTGATTGACGAGACAGTCTCCTCTCATTATCTTCCTCTCCTCCATTTTATCAATTTCTATCAAATCTTCATCATCCAATTTCAAATGAAATGATTCCATGTTCTCTTTTATCCTTGATTGATGAAAACTTTTCACAATCACACTGGCTCCCTTTGTCAAACCCCATTTCAAAGAAACCTGAGCGGGAGTTGCCTTGTGTTTACGAGCGATCGATTGGATGATTGGGCTTTCGATTACAGCCGTTGATCCCCAAAAATTACCGGGACCACCGAGTGGGGAATACGCGCTCACGTGGATTTTGTTCCCGGCACAAAACTCACGAAGCTTACTTTGTCTCCACATGGGATGCATTTCAACCTGGATCCAAACAAAGGATAAATAACAGAAAACGATTAATTTTATTTTTCAATTAATCATGCAATATAACATAAATAAATTAATAATTTTATTTTTCAATATAAATTTTAAACAAAATTATGATAGATGTTAAAATTTTATATATTATTTAATTTTTTACTATGTATTCTGTATAGTCAGCTTGTATTTATTATTTTTATAGGTGTTTTAAATATTATTATTTTTACTGGAGTATTAAATGAATCAAGAGAATCAATTGTTGGACGTGCCATGTATCTGCAACTCCTTGCAATTTCATCATTTGACTTTTTAATTTTAAAAATTTTGTATTTTCTTATGAAAATTTATTATTAGATCACTCTTTTGACTTGATTTTAAAAAAAAAAAAAAAAAATTATCCATTATTGCAAAACACAAATGAATTGGGTAGGAATTAGAAGAAGGGAGTTGAATTATTTTACACGTGATCTCATCACTCTTATTTTTTTAAATTATTTTTCAATTCTTTCTATATTCCTTTTTCTTTTAAATATTTTGGTAGTAATAATAATTCTAAATGTTAGCTAGTTTAATTATTTAATTTTATGACCTGTATAAAAAATTTAAAATTCAAATGCTACCCATATAATTATGAAATATTAAAAAAGGGGAATGAGTAATTGAATATTAATAATTATTAATACGTATAGTAAACGAATTTCGGAGAGAATAGATTCTTAAAATTACCACCAGTTGTACGAATTATGCATGCATGTGGTGATGTTAATGTTGGTGGTTAATTGGTTACCATACTTGATTGATCGCTGGAGGCACAGATGCAAAGTCCAACAGCCGTTGGATCTTCTTGCTGGAGAAATTGCTGACACCAATTCCTCTACATAAGCCTATATCTAAGCATTTCTCCATGCCTGCCCACGTGGCCTCAAGATCAAGCTTCTCAAAATCTTCTTCCTTGGGAACAGGATAACAAGCCCATGGCTTCAATTTCACCGGCCAATGCACCAAGTACATGTCGATGTATTCCATCCCTAAATTCCTGCAATGAAAAAAACGAATACTAAGAAGCAAATTACATCTTTACAATCACCTAGGACGATTCTTTTTGTCATTTCCAAAATATTATTAGCATAGTTTTCGAAATATCTTCTCATTGATTCTGTTGTTTCATAATAGAATAAGATCTTGGTAAATTATAAAGTTAAGCTTAGAAGTTGATAAAAAGCTAAAACCCACATGCAGATTGGTTGACTGCATGTCTTAAGACTTAACAGTGATGATTTTGGCACATAAAAGAAGATTTCGGCCCATCTTCATCATAGGTTTTAGATAGAGATAATTATGATTTATGATAATGAATATAATTGGTTTTCTGTAGTTGCTTACTTGAGAGTTTGTTTGAGTGCTGAAACTGGATCATGATGGTCACTTCCCCAGAGTTTTGAAGTGACAAACAGATCTCCTCTCTCTACAGTTCCTTCAAGAATTGCATTTGTTAATGCATTTCCAAGTGCTGGCTCTGAAAAATAAATCTTCGCCGTGTCAAAATGTCTGTAACCCATCTGCATTCCGAAACAGCAGCAGCATTATTAGCCATGGAAAAGGATAAAGAAAAAATAAATAACTATCAACAGTTAACAGTACTTTATAATCTTCAAGTAAAGCACACAAACAAATGCGGTGCCTCTATAAACTGTCCTGAATAAATTGAACTAAACGGTAGCGGGGGAAGCAGCAGCTGTAGAAGAAGAAGAAGAAATGATAAGCAGGAATAATGTACGTACATTGAGAGCCGTATGAACAGCAAGCTCAGTTGTGTCCTTATCGTTGTCAAAGGAATAAGTGCCCAGTCCAACAACTGGTATTGTTATTCCACAATTCAACCGTACTTGATCACTCCTCATTATTATGATATAGGATTGATTCCCTTTCTCTCTAATCTCCAAAATTTCTCTATGATATGTGTCTACTCCACCCCACATATTTATACACACAAACGAGGTAAGGTCAACATTATTTTAACTATTTCTTAAGACACATCATCTCATAACATTACCGTTAGGAGTTATCTAGCTAGCTAGATAAGAGATGCTAGGATGCTAATTAAATTATTGAGGAATTTATAATACAAATCGAAGCAATGGGATCTCCCATGTCTCATGGGATTTCATTTAGATTAGATGGCTCAATCCATCCTCCAAAAACCAGTTAAGTATCGTAATGTCTATCAATTAATTTTATAAAACAAGGTCAATTGATAAGATGCTTTCTTGCTTTTCACTGAAATGTAGAAAATTGAAATGAGTACATATCAACATTATGCTTTCTTCCTATTTCATCGCCATCATTTACAAATAAAAACTAACCTAAAATGTTTTTTTTAATCAAAATTAGTTGATGCATATATTAATTTTTCTATAATTTTATAAAGAGTCAGACTAATTGGTGCCCTTTCAAAGCAATGATTCGTTATAAGTATCACAACTGCCACCACCTTCTGAATGGCCATGGGAAATTAAGGCCGGTGGAAGAAATTGTTTTTTAAAAATAATTGATATCTTGACATACAAAATTGACAATTAATTAGTCGTTTAGGGTGGTTGTGTCATTGTCAACGTTTATTTTTTTAATAAATATTGACCAAACATATATATACATATGTGCCTGCTTCTCTATATCTCGTACCTTCGCTGTCTTCTGGTTCTGGTTGACTTTTCTGTTTTAGCTTCAATTTAATATTTGGAAGCTGAGTTAAACTCCCTTAAATAGTTTTAGGAATAATGTAAGGGTTATTTTCAGAAACTTTTCCTCAGATTTATCAAAATTACAAATAATAAAATGATAAAAATCTATACAAACCTCTTTTATAGTTTTATTACGGTATTTTTGTTTATTTGATCATTTGTTGTCTAATTAAAAATATTAAAATATTAAAAATAATCTAATTTTTTTAATTTACATTTATTAATATTGTTACTGTTCTTTTTGTGAATTAATAAATTATTTTAATAAAAAATATTATAATATTTTAAAATAATCTTATATTTATTTTTTATTAAAATTATTAATTTATTAGAATTATGAACTCACAAAGAGAACAATAATAATATACATTAAAAATAGTAAAAAATATTTTATATATTAAATAAAAATAATTTTTCTCATTTTTCTAAAATAGATAAAATTTTATTTTTTTAACTTGTCTTTGTTGGTTCTTATAATTATTTCTTGTTACTATGATTCTTTCTATCTATTGTAAAGAAAATTAAAAAAAAAATTCTATCTATGCTGCAAAAAATTATTCCTATCTAATATATAAATTTTTTTTTTTTGCATAGCATTCTTAATATGTTCTTAATTTTTATTTATATTATTATTATTCCTTTTATGAGCTAATAATTTTAATAAAAAATTAAAAAAAATTATTTTTAATATTATAATATATTTTCTATTAAAATAATTTCTTTGTGTAGCTTACAAAGAGGAGAATAACAATATGAATAAAAATAAATTAAGATTATGTTGAATTAGTATCTAAAAATGTACCATATCCAAAAGTTGTTTATGTAAAATGAATTTGATTTGCCATATCATATAATTAACAAGCTGTTTAGCTAAAAACGTAAATTATCCAAAAGTTCTTTATCTAAAAATATTAAAATATCTAAAATAACCTCTTTTCTTAATTTATTTTTTTATTTATATAATTATTATTTTCTTGGTCAGCTAATAATTTTAACAAATAAATTTATTTGGGAGAAAATATAGAGGTGACACGTGGATATCCTATCAGTAAAGCACATGCAGATGATCAGGGATAATTCTACACAGTTCCGTCTTAGATACATCTCGTCTCAGGTATCTCCCTACTCAGGAAATACACGACTCCGGACAGATTCCCGAGAATCCCTCTTCTTAGGAATTTCATGGCCCCAGTGAGTTTTATCCCAGGTAATCAGCATCCCAAGAGAATTAATGGCACCTCAGGATTCTTACCGACTCAGGCGCCACGAAGACTGAAGCTCCTTCTCAAGCATGGCGAGGTCATCCACAGCATGCCTCAAGTATCCAACAGCATTGACTGAGATAAGTCGCCTCCCCGGAGACCTAGATAGCTTCTCAGAGGAATCATCTCAGACCCGAAATCAGGCCCTGATCATACAACAACCAATTTGTAGGCAATCCCTGATCAGGGCTGGAATTCCTACACAGAGTATCAGTAGACACGTGTCCCCTCCTTCAGATCAAAAATGGAAATAGTTGCTGACAGTTGGCCCCTTAAATGCCCTCGTTCCATCCTCTGATCATTTTTTCAGGTGATAGGACGATGTCAGGCCCATACTCCTACAGATGTGTTAGTGTTATTATTGAAATTCGACTGCACACTGCCCTATATCAGATGTCACATTCTTTCTATTCTCCAATGCCAAGCCACTATTTAGGGGGAATGCACTATATAAGACAATTTTTTTCAACAGAGATAAGGGTCTTTCTCTTGGGTTTTGGATATTTTGGTTGGAACCTCACTGGAAGTGCACTTCAATTATACACTAATAGAATCGGAAAGAGAAAAAAGGAGCATGATTATCATCATTTTAACCATTTCCATTTGGTAGCCTTTAGATATAGATTCTACACACTTTTCTCTCATTTCAAGTCATTTCCAATTTTCTCTCTTTTGCTTTTGTCGAAAGTCTATTTCTTTTTTCCTTCATTTTATTTTTGACTTAGGCATCGGAGTTTTTCCGTCGGGAACTCCTCCCGGCATCACTCCATAGGTGTTTGTTATCTTTGCAGGCTTTGGAGGTGAAGTCTTGCCGGAAACAACCACACTTTCAATCGCTCTCCGATGGAAAAATCTCCGTTCAATAACAGTCACATCGTCCTCACACCTCATCAACTGAGTCATTTTTCGTTGGCCGTGGGAGGTTCACGAACAATTCTCGCACTAACAAAATTATTTTAATAAAAAATATATTTTGAGATCTAAAATAATTTTATTTTTATCTTTTTTATAAAAATTATTAACTTCCATAACAAATAATAATAATAATAATAATAATAATAATAAATTAAGAATATTTTAAGTACTTCTTAAAAAAAAATTTCATATATTATACGAAAGTAATTTTTCTCATTTTTTCTAAAATAGAAAAAAAAAATTTAGGTTGTCTTTGTTGGTAACTAAAATTATTTTTAGTTACTCTAATTGTTTTCAAATTTTAAAGAAAATAAAAAATAAAAGCATTTATGTCACACCCCGATCCGTGGGGTCCACCTGTGACAGACGCCACAAACCTCCAGGGTGTACTCAATTCCCAAAATACCCCTGTAGGCTTGTAAGGCTTTCCC
>JAVXUL010000021.1:5838554-5850674 GCA_035590515.1 Trichilia minutiflora | reverse complement strand
AATCAACAAACATATCAAATCATACAATGTCATCCTAGAAAGATTCTACCACAATCAAGGGGCCCTCCCGGCCACCACACAATATCACAACTCCGCTTCCACATAAACATATTTCTTTTCTATCTTCCTAGGACATTAAAACATAAGTTCTTCATGGAATATCCATATATATATATATATAAAAGCATTAGAAACCATAGAAAGCAATAAAACATAAAAGGTTTCACTCAGTCGTTAGGGAGGGTACGCACTCCCTAGAGTTCCTCGCTCAGGTTGCGTTCCCGCTTCTCGCTATCTGAGCCTACACACAGATATCAAAACTTCATCAATTCGCATTCTGGATTATAAACGAGACTCGAATACGAGGAATGCACTTAACCTGAATAACCAAAATCGGTTTTAACCCAAAATCGGCAAAACTCTTCTTAACCCAACCAATCATCTCATTCTCAACACCCACAACCCACATTGCACATAAGATTACGTATTTTGGCTCGATTCTATAGTATCGACATACGGACCCCACATGCATGTCGAAACAATAACTCCGATTATTGTTCACATTTTTCCATTTTCTTCGAAATCGCTTCTCTAGCTTCCTATGACTTTCCAGACTCCATTACAACCCAAATAACATTCTAAAACTAACCGAAATGCTGTAAATCTACGAAAATGCATAGGAAAATAACTACGAATTAAAGTGCATAAAACATGAAAAGAGATATGCAGACGGGTTAGAAACGGAGCTACAAACCTCGTGGTGTGATCGATTTCCTTCAATTTGGCCTGGAATACCGAAAGCCCCAATTTGAGCTCCGAAATCCTAGCTTCTCTCACTGGATTACAGCGCTTCTTGCCATAAATTGAAGCTACCAACACGCTCGGAAGGTCGAATGTAGCATGATGGCGAAGAGAAATCGAAGAAACCAGCAAAAACGAAAAATATGGGTGGAGGGCAGAGGAGGAACGGACAAAAGAGAAGAAGAAGGAAAGAAAGAAAGAAAAGTGGGGAAAGAGGGGGTCAAATCCCCTTTTTATAGACATGGGATAAAATTACCATTTTGTCCCTGATTATTTAAGAAAAGAAACTTCCAGACGGGGGTATTTCGAACTTTTCACACGATTCGATCAATCGAACTTACCCTTCGTTCGATCGAATGATGCTTTCGTTCAATCGAGGATTCGCGAGCTCTTTGGAATCTGGTGCCTTTGATTCGATCGACCGAACCAAACTTTCGTTCGACCGAATCCCATTCGTTCGAACGAACCACCCTATTCGTTCGACCGAATGCTTCCTATTTCAAGTTTTCTCTTATACTCAAGTTCCCGATCAATTCTCGAAAATCATTCTCAGTCCTTAATCATTCTAACCCTTCCAAAACCTCAATTTTACCCTTGAAATGTTAAAATCCTTATAGAACTCTGATGTACATTATTAAAAAGACGAAAATACCCTTATTCAAAAACACGGATGTTTCAAAGTTTTCAAATAAAATATACTTAAATTTGTTAATTAAATAATATTATATTTTTTTATTAAATAATTATTTATATTATTAATTTGAAATCATTAAATAAACATTAGTTTCTAAATATTTATATTTCAATATAATTTATTTTTTTATTAATTTATTTCTTATAAAAACTAATTATAATAAATAAGAAAATAAACAGACGTTTGTCAAATATACCCTTATTTACCTATATTATTAATTAATCAAATATTTTATTAACTATTATACTAAATTATCAAATAAAATTCTAATATTTATTACTTCATTAATAAAATTTTAATATTAATTATTTTATTAATAAAATTTTAATATTAATTATATTCTAATATAATATAATATAATATAATAATCAAATATTATATTGAATTATTATAATATTTAATAAAATTTAATTATATAATATTATATTAAGTATATTAATACAAATCTAATATTTTATATTTTATAAATATTTAATAAAAAACTTATGTCTAATCTTTTTAATTTAATTAGTTTTATTTTTATTAAATTTTAAAAAAATAAAAAATTTTAAAACGATGCCACCTAGCACCCTCGACGGCACCATCGAGAATGCCACGTGGCACTCAATGGTGCCATAGAGGGTGCCATTGGCATCCTCCATCCTCTATCTTCTTCCCACATCTTATGTGTTTATATTTAATTAATTCCTCTTTCATTGTCCTAAATAAATATATGATAACAACTCATTTTTACATTTATAATCAATCAATTAAAATTAAATTTTTAGATACCCTGTAAATAGAGATCATCGGAGATGTAATCATTGGTGATTTGAGAAAAACTTAGATTTGGTGGGTTAAAAATTTTTTTTGTTAAAAATTTAAGGTTTGGTTAAATAAAAGAGAAAGTAAAAGAAATTATAATTTGGCAAATAAGTTTTTTGGGTTAACTGAATTTTTGTCTTAAAATAGTAAATTGAATTATTTTTTATTAAAATTTTTGATCACTGATATTTTTTGAATTCGTAGAGTAAACAGTAAATATTTTTGATTAATTTTTTTTATATTTATTATTTTTAAATAATTTTTAATATTTAATTTAATGATTAATTATGAATTTAAATATATTTAAAAAGGCAACTTATATAGAAATCTAAGTACGTAAGGGTGCACAAGTGCTATCATTAACAAAACCCATTAAACGTAAGTGTGTACTGTAAAGGAGACACTCGTAAATTGACTGACAACTGTGGAATTTGAGAAAGAGAGAGATGGGAGCCGGAAATGGATTTGAAGACGACGAAGGAGCTGGGTATAACCGCGAGTCGACGAGCACTTGCCTTTCCGGCTTCGTCGACGGAGGTAGCAAAGAAAGCCACCTATTGTTCTTATCCCGTAGGACAGTGTTAGAGATGTTGAGGGACAGAGGTTATGCTGTTGACCTATCTGAAATCAATCTCTCTCTTCAAGAATTTCGAGCCATTTATGGGCAATACCCTGATGTTGATCGTCTTCGTACCACCCTTACACATCAATCGGATCCTTCTAAACGAGTGAACCATTCTTGACTTGACTCTTGTTTCCTGTCTTCGTTGCTTTCTGTGAACTAGTCTTTAATATTGGTCTATTAAGAACAGTTATATCATTAGTATTTTGTTGAAGAAGGCATCATTAATATTCATTTCTTTTCTTTCTCTTCTGCTCCAGCTTTCTGCTATTTTGATATTGCAGTTAAGTTGTAGTTATGTATTAGTCAATCAGTTTACATAATTATTCTTGTGTACTTGCTTCAGAGCTGAAAAGGGAAGAGATAGGTTCTCTTTCTATTTTTAGTTTTTAATTTTTTCCATAATAAGTTAACTATATACTTGACACTAGATTGCTATCTTCAAATTTCTCAAAATTTTTGTTTTGGTATTGCCTCATTTTATTAGCCAGCTTTTGTTTTGATTTGTATATAAATTTCAGATCGTTGGCTTTTGACATCTTTTGCTTGTAAGAAAAAAAAAAGAATTATGATAATTTCTGTTTTCATTGCGGATTTATTTCAGATATTTGGTTTTCATTATTATTTTCCGCTAAAATTAAATTAATTTATAAAATGGGAATTTGAATTTTATTTGTTGGGAACATGGTGTCAACCCAATATGAAATGTTGATGGTTTATGGTACTGAAATGCAATTTGCAGATATGGTTACTGCAAAGAAAGTAGACACTGCCTCTGTCAGTTATTTAGTAGTTCTCTAATGTTAACATATGCAAATAATTTCTGTCTCTCTGTAATGTGTTTTTGAATTTTGCTTGTGTAAATTGCTATATTGCAGATGCTGGTCATATTCTGTGGCCCAGGTATTGTTAAAGTTAACGTAATTCGCAGCCTTGCAACTCAAATTGTTAACAAAGATAGTTTAACTGGGCTGATATTAATCCTGCAAAACCAAATAACAAACCAGGCTCAAAAAGCTGTGGATCTTTTCTCATTTAAAGTTGAGATATTCCAGGTATGTCCTGTAACATTATGTATGTTTTAATTGCATTAGTTCCATTATGTTGGATAGGGAATCAACTTGACTGGAATGTTTGTTAATTTCTTTGATGCTTTTTTTTTTCTCTTAACTAATAAGGAAATCCAGTTTCAGGTCTTTTTCCAAGTGAGTGATCTGCCTGTACATTGTGCTTTTTTATTTCTTACCAACTTATAACTGTTCCAGCTTGTTAGGATTACTATAGTTGTTGTTGTCCAGTTTCCTAGATGTCCAGTTTTCACAAGGGGTCAATAATTGGAGATTCAGTGCGACAAATTTGAGATTCTATAATTGGTAATGATTGCATATGTTATGTCTCAGGGTAGCAATTTTTGAAGCAGGTTAGATTTTCGTCCAAGTGAATCATAGCATATAGCTAGAGCTGTCAAACGGCACCGGCCTGTTTAACCCACCATTTAGGCGGGTCGGCTCGTTAGCTCGCGAGTCGGGTTAGGACCAGCAAAATATTGGTCCGCATAATAAATAGGTCGGCTCGGCTTAGTCCGTTTAAGTGCTTGTCCGTTTGACAAGTCTACATATAGCATAAACCATCGTGATCTGTAGTGACTTTATCAAGTCGAATTGGACTTTTGCTTTTTCCTTTCTAGTGGCAAATTGACATTGCAAGTCAGTTTGTGCAAGGCCAATTGGATTTAAAGAAACAATTGTGTATTTGAATGAATGGACCGACATCAACATGAGATTCTGATGCTGAAAATTTTTTAAAATCTGTTAAGGAATATATCCTATCTTTAGTTTTTCTGCTTATGAGTGAAGGCTGTTGGGTAGTTTGGGCTTGAAGTGGAAGTTGGCGTTTGCTTAAAGTTACTTGAACATTGAGAAAATAGTTCTAAGTTCTTTGTGTTTGTTAAAATTGATGAGATGAATTATCCTGTTTTGATATTTATGGAGTCCAACGTATGTCTTAACTGTTTTGAAGCATCAGATCAAATTACTCAAAAATGTGCTGATGGATGTAATCTGTTCTTGGAAATTTTGTGGTAGAAACAATAAAGGCTTTAGGTTGTTGGTTTGCATTTGAAGGTTGGTTTATTTTTCCATTTGTATTTATTTGGAAGTGATCAAATTGTTCAATTGAGTGATAAGGGAGGCAACTAAAAAGGGATCAATGACAGATATATAAGGAAAATTCGTAATTGAATACTACTGTGTTGAGTTCTGTGCATTTATATTGGATGATTTTGGATTAGTGTTGTATACAAATTTTTTTTTATGCTCTCTTGCACATATGTCACGAGTACGTGAAATGGTGGAGAACTTTAAAGTTTGGGGATTTCCATTCTGTTAAGAAAAAATGAGATACTTTGGAGGCCTATTTTAACATGCCTGATGGCAACAGCTCTGAATTACAACTAAAATTTAATATGTGGCTATTGTATATTGACTTCAGCTTGGTTAGAAATGACAAGAAGGTCCTGCTTAAAATTCAAATTTATACAGTAAACAAGCTACTCCTTATACATATCAGCAGATATCATCTTTCAAAGTGTAAACAAATTTGGCCTTTTTAGCTGCTTGTAGATGGTTCTTATTTTCTCCTAACAGATTTCTCACCTAGGCTAAATTAGTAGTTTACTTTTGGACAATTGTTTTTCTGTAGGGTTATGATGCCTTCTGATGCAGGAATATCAAATAACATAATGGGGATATATTATCAGTGGGTAAAAACATGAGAAGTAACCATATGATAGGGCTCAATGGGGATTTATTATCAGTGAGTAAAAATATGAGAAGTAACCATATGATAGGGCTCATGAGTTTTTCGATGACATTGTCATTAGTATCATAATATTTGGAATTTTTGTACTTTTGCCTCCATCAGTTACCATTACAATCTTTTATTATCTCCTATAACTTGGTTATAGATAGTTTCTTACTAACATTGTCTTTATCATCTTTGCAGACCTGTAAATGAGTAAAATTATATTGGACCCAAACTCTACTGCTTGGTTTGCTTCAACTGCATTCATTATCATATAATTTGGCAATCTAATACAAATGACAAGGAAGAAAATTTTGAATAATAGGTTGTTAGACTCGCATAAGAGCTTTCATTTGCCTCGCCGTTAGTTTGAAAGTGCATGATGGAATGATTCCTCAAAATGTTTTTACTAGTTAGAGAGCTTACTTATCTTATGATTATTTGCCAATTAAAACAAGAGTTATAATATTACAATCTTAGGAAGTTACTGAACACCCTTTTGTACTTCCTCAACACTTTTTTGAAATGCCTTGGTTTCCACACCAACTGATTCCCTTCCCTTGAGTGCCTATTGTCTTTGGGCACTGCACCGGGATGATAACAGAGAAAATTTACATCACAGAACTATTTAGGTTTGGCCTTGTTTTTTCTATAGTTTTCTTTTCTTGCCTATTAGCTTCAATAACTTGGCCCAATGCCACTGATTTCATAACTTATTGGTTTAAGTTCTTAGGCTATTCTTCTAAACTGCACTTCTAATGGATCAGATAATTTCATAAGAAATTGAAATTTTCCAATAAATAGAAAGTCACATCCAACCCTGTTAATAACTTAATATTCATCTATTGGGATGTTCATCAAAAAGTCTCAACATCCTCGCTCTGTGAAACAGCATGGTAAAGCTAGGCGAGTAACATATTGCGTTTCTTAACTCTCCCTTCCCAACATATGCATATGATCTCTATATTAAAATCAGAATTAAAAGAATTATAGTATGCTTTAAGAGAACTCTACTCAAACACATGCTTCATGATCCATATTTCTGAAAGGATCATTTTTTAACAAAAATCTAAAAATTCGTAACTCTAGATAATTCACATGATCAATATGCTGTTAGACCACGATAATACATTGTTTCATTACAGTATCATCCAGTTGACTGTGCACAATACATGTCGGTCTCAAGTGGAGAATTATAAACATGTACATGCCCTTACCTATTTTAAGCAATTTCTACATTGGAGCTAAGAAACCTATATACTGGCAATTTCCTTGTCAAATAATTAAATAATTCATTACAACATCGTCCTGTTGACTGTGCACATTGCATGTCGGTCTCAAGTGGAGAAGAATTATAAACACGTACATTCCCTTACCTGTTTTTAACAATTTCTACATTGGCACTTTCCATGTCAAATAATTAAATTGAATCTTCGTGTGTGTTCTTCTGAAAATAAGCGCGTGTGTGCATGAAAATATCTAATATTAAATTTTATTTGTTATCTTTGCACTTTTCATTCCTGTAAAAGTAAGAAATTTGCTTCCCATTCTATGTTTCTAATTTCGAAACTGATTTGTTTGTCTTTCAGATTACTGATTTGCTTGTTAATATCACAAACCATGTCTTAAAACCAAAGCATCAGGTTTTAACTGATCAGGAGAAGGAAAGACTCTTAAAGAAGTACAGTATAGAAGAAAAACAGGTCAGTGTATGCTTCAGAATGAGTTATGCGTGCTGAAATGATAGCTCCTTTGCTTTCCTTTGTGCTTTTTAATTCCATGTTTTATGTCTACGGACTATTTGTGTGCATTTGAAATATTTATCTGAGGCCCTAATGACAAGCAATTTAAACGTTTTCACAGCTGATTAGTTTATAAACATTACTAAAAAGAAATAATTTTTCTATAAGGAAACTTAAGTAGGTTTAGATGACTGAACTCAGCAGTTAAGAACTTAAAATGCAGCCCTTGCACATTTAATTGTGGTTGATCACATATCATATGCAATTACCCCTGCTACCATCATTACAAATTATAATAAAAGGTAGGATGACATATATCAATATAACCCCTATCACCATTTATCTATTACTTTCATTTCACTATTGTTATATTATCACCGTCTCCATTGTCTTTATTACCATCTCCAAATGACCTGCTGGTACCATCACCACCAAACAATCACCATTTGCTCCAACCACCATCACCACCTTCACTCAACTACCAACGTTACTATCATGCATGTAGCTTACAAGGGACAGAGCTAGAATTTATATTCGAAGAGGGCCGTATTGTAAACTTAAAACCTACAGGAGCCAAAATTTTAAAAGCTCAATTTTTATAGATTACTATAATATTTCTATATGGACTTTAAACAAATTTGGTAATGACCTGCAGTGTCCAAGGCCGCTACTGGCCACAGCACAGCTCTGCCCCTGCATCTTATTATCTATTTTTTTATACATAAATCTAAGAGTTAAGGTAAATTTTTACTTTCACTGGCTTTCTTTTAGATTTTTTTTAATTCTTAACCCGCACCTCTTCGCCTTTTTTTGGTTATATTTATTAAAAAGTTGAAACTTTTTCAGCATTACATTTAAACACTTTTAGTTTAATACTAATACTTCGTTTCTAAACGTTTGACCTTTGTCTTTTTCTTCTAGTTTTAGTTTTCAGGTCTATGTTTTTAAGTTTTTGTGAAATTTCTGAGCAGAATAGTAAAGGAGTATTTATGAATAACAATATCTCCTTGCTCCTCGGTTGTCATTGTATCAGTAGGAGTAATTGTTCCTTGCTAAGTGCAGATGCAATGTTACCCTTTTCCTTTGTGCCGGTTGTCTTTTTCCTTATTTCTCATGAAATAATGATGAAAACGAACAGAAGAACACACCCTTGTAGTTTTATAGAAGACAGACACTAATAGAAGTAATTATTGACAGACATGTATCAGCATCCTTTTTGAGATGATAGATATGGGCTTATTTGCACAAACTGGAAGGTCTGTTTGAATGTGCTCATGTTATTAGGTTGAGCTGCTTGTATGATATTTTACATAAGCTTCTTCGAAGAAGATGCTGAATTATGTCTCAAATTTTTTTCTCAGCTTCCTAGAATGTTGAAAAATGATGCTATTGCTCGATATTATGGACTTGAGAGGGGACAGGTGGTGAAAGTTACCTATAGTGGTGAACTGACAGAATCTCATGTCACTTACCGTTGTGTCTGGTGATACTTCAACGCAATTTCTTTTGTAAATTGGCTGTCACATGTCATATGTATCATTTTGAACTGTTGAAACTAGATGTAATATTTAGAATTTAGTTTAACGAATGACCTTAATTTCATGTTAGTTTTGGATCTCATGTTCCTGGATTACTTGTTTCGTGACCTTGTAGCTGCCTCCTAACTGTTGTAATTGTAAACTAAGTTAAAGATTTTCTTTCTAAGTGCTGTGTTATGCTCTTGTAAATCTTTGTCAAGATTAAGTGTAGTCTTATCTTTTTATATGCGATAAAGGTAGCACTTTAAAAACTATTCTTTCAACTCAATTTCTCTATCCGCATCTCCTTCTTCTAGAAATTCTCTTTCTAAAAAATGTACATTTCTACTTATCATAACTTTTTAATTTAACACAACGTTCCTCCACCGTTGGATAATACTGATGTTAGAGAGTTTAGTCAGTAACCCTTTGTGTCTATTAACCCAATTTTAATTTGAAAATCCATTAGAATTCCTAAGCTTTTTGAGAGAGATGAATTTTTCAATAGGTAAAATTTTAAAATTTATCTAATAGAAGAGACAGATCATGGTGATGATCTGAAAATTTAAATTTACGGGGAAGTTATTTTGGATAAAATTTTAAGAAAATGATTAAAGGGGATGAATTTTAAGATAAAATTTATGTATATAAATTAAGATTGGATACTTGTTGATCTATCGAAAAAAATAATGTTTATTGATTGTAAGTGAATCTTTAAGAGAACAATTGATAAAGATGGACAGGTAGAGACCTATAAAGCGTAGCTAATTATGAAGGGTTATACTAAAAGATAAGTGTTAAATTATGAGAAAATCTTCTCGTATATTACTATGATAAAATATATATGGATTATACTAACCTTAGCTATGTATTATGATTATGAGTTTTGATAGATAAATGTAAAGACAGTGTTTCTCAATAGTTTTATCGAAAAAAATATGTTTATGAAACAGTCTATCAAATATATATCCTTTACTGAATCGAATAAAATTTATAAGTTATATCGATCCATTTATGGATTGAAACAAATCTTTAGAGGTTGAAACACCCGATTTGGTGAGACAATCAAATTATTTGCTTTTATAAAAAATTCGAATGAACCATGTGTATATAAATGGGTTAACGATAATGTTATTACTTTTTTAATATTGTATGTAGATGATATACTGTTAATAGACAATGACGTATGTATGATGACAGAGGTAAAGATCTGATTGTTTAGAACATTCTCTATAAAATATTTAAGAGATGTGACATATGTTATTGGTATTTGAATATATAGAGATATATCAAAGAGGATAATTGGATTATCTCAAAAGTTGTATATCGAAAAGATGCCGAAGAGGTTTAATATGGAGAACTCCAAGGGAGGTTTCTTACCTTTCAATCACGGTATTTATCTTTCTAAAGATAACGGTCTAAAGACCAATGAAGAGTAATAATAAATGCGTGTTGTGTCCTATGCATCAGCTATTGATAATTTGATGTATACTATGCTATATATATGATCTAATATAACCTATGCTGTAAATGTTACTGAAGATTTTGGAAAAAGTATTTCTTATTTCTCTTATCTTAATTTTTACTACTGTATACATAGGTATTTATACACCTAATAAAGGTTTAACTAGGAAATACACTAAATATATAATAGAATTTAAGAATTAAATTCTTATAAATCAGGCCTAGATTTAGGAATTAAATTCTTACAAATCAGGACCTAAATCATATTAGTCAACACTCCCTCTCAAGTTGATGTATAGATATTACACACGCCCATCTTGTAAACTAAGTTGTGATAGGTCCTGTAGTTAAGTCCTTTAGTAAACATATTAGTTAGTTGCCTATCAGATGTCACATGAAACAGACTTACGATACCATCTGTCAGTTTTTCCTTGATAAAGTGTCGATCAATCTCAATGTGCTTTGTCCGGTCATGTTGTACTGGATTATGGGCTATACTAATGGCTGCCTTATTATCATAATACAAGGATAACTTATAGTTTTCAGACAATTTAAGCTCCTTCATAAGCTTCTGCAGCCATAGAAGTTCACAAACACCCTGAGCCATAGCTCTATTCTTGGCTACTGCACTTGATCTAGCAACTACACTTTGTTTTTTGCTTCTCCAAGTGATCAGGTTACCTCCTACAAGCGTGTAATAACCGATTGTAGACCATCTATCATCTAGAGATCCAGTCCAATCGACATCAGTAAAAGCTTCAATCTGTAAGTGATCATATTTGGAGAAAGGGAGACCTTTCCCTGGAGCAAACTTCAAATACCGCATAATATGAAAGACAGCTTGCATGTGGGACTCACGAGGATCATGCATGAACTGGCTTACGAGGCTGACTGTATATGCTATGTTAGGTCTAGTGTATACTTCATATGCTATGTTAGGTCTAGTGTGTAAGATATAAATAAGTCTTCTAACCAGTTTTTGATATCTCTCTTTATCAACTAACTCTCCAATTCCTACTTGTAGTTTATCGTTGCTCTCAATAGGCGATTCTGCAGGCTTGCAACCCAGTATACCAGTTTCTTTCAAGAGTTTTAGAATATATTTCCTTTGAGAAATAAAAATTCCTTTTTCTGATCTGGCAACTTCTATCCCTAGGAAATATTGCAGCTTCCCTAGATCCTTGATATCAAACTCCTGAGCCAAGAGTTTCTTCAATTGAGCCATCTCTTCTTTGTCATCTCCTGTCATCACTATATCATCAATACAAAATATGAGAAGAGTGACTGTACCCTTGTGATGTTTTATAAAGAGGATATGATCAGCATTGTTTTGATGATAACCTAAGGAGATCATGGCTTTGCTGAATCTATCAAACCATGCTATGGGAGACTGTTTTAGTCCATACAAGGCTTTCTTCAGTCTACACACCTTTCCTTCAATTCTCTCATTATCAAATCCTGGAAGAACTTCCATATACACTTCCTCTTCCAAGTCTCCATATAGGAATGCATTTTTAACATCAAACTGTTATAATTTCCACTCAAGATTAGCTGTATAGGATAATAAGATTTTGATCATGTTCATTTTTGCAACAGGGGCAAACGTCTCTTGGTAGTCCACTCCATATGTTTGAGTGAACCCTTTAACTACCAATCTGGCCTTGAACCTCTCAA
>JAVXUL010000021.1:5818745-5830614 GCA_035590515.1 Trichilia minutiflora | reverse complement strand
AGGAACATTCACCCCATCACAGTGGATGGAGCTTGAACATCAGGCTTTGATCTACAAATACATGACAGCAAATGTGCCTATTCCTTCTAACCTCCTTATCCCCATCAGAAAAGCCCTCGAGTCTTCTGGGTTTTCTGGCTTTCCAGGAGCGCTTCTCAGACCCAATACATGTAAGTTCTGTTCTATGTACTACTCATGAAATGAAGTTCTTTGTTTGTAATTAGCGAAAAAATACGTTTTACTCTTAATTTGCTGTTAATGGTCAAAGTACTGTTCAACTCATGAACTACTCTCTCATCTAGATGGTAATTGATAATATAAAATAACTAGTCTGCAGTGATAGAAACCTGCAAAATAGTCCTTTTATGGTAGCAGATTTATGTTCAGAGTCTAGTTTTCTAATTCATTTTGTAGTGGGATGGAGCACTTTCCATCTGGGGTTCTCCAACAATAGCGATCCTGAACCTGGACGATGTCGGAGAACGGATGGTAAGAAATGGCGGTGCTCAAGAGACGCAGTTGGTGATCAGAAGTACTGCGAACGACACATGAACAGAGGCCGCCACCGTTCAAGAAAGCCTGTGGAAGGCCAATCAGGCCATTCCGTGACTGCCGCTACCACCTCCCCCACTTCCAAGTTGATTCCCAGCTCCTCATCCATGGTGATGGATTCTACTGGCGGTGGTGGTGCACCAAGCAGCCTCGCTGTTGAACCCCAACAACAGCCCAAGAACTTGCAGCCTAGTTGTGCATCCAACCTTTCTGCCAGTGCTGCACCAATCAATAGGTACGGAGTTTGTTCCTTATTGGCTTATGCTTATTATCAATTTAGCATATATTCTGTTGAAGATGGATTGAATGGTAAATTATTGCTGCAATACGGTACCGATTGGGTTATATATTCTAGATGTTGCTTATCTTATTAGCATTTATTCCCTCCCGGATTTCCTTCTTGATTTTCACAATATGTTCCGGTTTGTGGTATCAGTTTCCAAGTTGTTTTTTCTGCATTATTCACTTTATGTTAGAACATTAAGTTACATCGGTGATAGTGACTGATATTAGGTGATGAGATTCTTTCTTTTTGAGGAATGGTTCATGTTTGTTACAACTGATGTAAGAAAGTAATTCTTATTAAACTTTTGTATCAGAGAGGCAGATTTTAATGAAAATTCATACAGGATGTTTCTGGACAAAGTCGGTGTGGACAATGGAAAGCAAGCTACACCTGGCCTCTCAATGCTTCCTCCTACCACTGATTTGAAGTTTAAAGAAAATTCATTCCTTTTCTCTAAACAAATCCAGTTTGAAGAATCTTCACCATCTGATTTTGGACTTGTCTCCTTTGATTCCCTAATGAACCCTTCCCAAAGAATTCCGTCCTTGTTGAGTTGCAGAAACTTTGGTTCTTCCCAAGACCTTTCTGAGCAAGAAACGAAATCCCAACATTCCCTTCGGCAATTTATGGATGAATGGCCTAGAAACCAGCCTAATCGTACCTCAATTTCCTGGCCTGAGATAGATATGCAGTCAGATAGGACCCAACTCTCAATTTCAATTCCTGTGACTTCCTCAGACTTCATGTCCTCCACTTCCTCTCCCAACAATGACAAACTTACTCTCTCACCACTCAGATTGTCGAGTGAATTTGATCCAATACAGATGGGATTGGGTGTTGGCAGTGTCCTCAACGAACCAACCCAAAAGCAAACAACAAATTGGATTCCAATCTCTTGGGAGACTTCAATGGGTGGACCTCTTGGTGAGGTTTTGCACAATACCAATACCAATAACAGCACAGCAGGCAATAAAAACTTGTCGATGCTGAACCTCACAAATGAGTACTGGGATAACAGTTCTCGGCTATCCCCGACTGGGGTTTTACAGAAGACTGCATTTGGTGCGCTCTCCAATAGCAGTGCTGGAAGCAGCCCAAGGGCAGAGACCAGCAAGGCTCGTGAAGGGGCTAGCTTGTGCAATGAGCATCATGGCTAAGCTCTTGTGAATTCCTCCCCGCAGCATTTCATGTTGTAACTTAAACTAGAAGTTAAGGTTACCGGAGAAACTTGGTTTTTATTTTTCTGACTAGTGAGGAATGACTAGTTACGGATGTTTTGAATTAGTCTCTTAATTAAATGTCTTGATGTAATCTGTATGCTTGCCTTGGTTTCTTTAGTTAAAGAAAGAGATTGCCTCGTTGCAATTGGCAAGGCAAAGCTACTTAGGACTTCGATCTGGTTCTGGAATTACAGGTACAATCTAAAGTTTTGATTTCAAACTTTACTTTCACATGTTAAGTAAGGTGTGTTAGAATGGTTGGCTAACTTGAGGGCAGGTTGGTTATTGTCTAGTAGATAACTCGAGGTTTTTGCTTGGTCCCGCTTAACTTTGGTCTATTTGTTACGCGTATATGATGCCTACATATTTCCCTCCTGCTCCTGCACTAATGCACGAATTGTTTTATGATGGGGGTTCATCACTTTACTCCGACGAGGTTTCAAATATTATCACATAAATAACATCTATTCTCTAATTATTATTAACCTATTTTAAAGTTTACAGTTCCGTCAAAATTATGTTTAATTATGTGCAACATCACCAATCTATCATTCATAATATTTGAAGTTAAAAATATTATTATTTTAACAATGTTTTTTTAACTAATTATCATTTCTCTCTTGAAGTTAGAGGTATCACATTTAACACATAAATTGGTTTACTATTTTCAATTTATAACTTCGTTTATTACACAATTAACTATATTAGCTTATTTATTTAATAATTTTATTTATAAATTTATTCTTCAGTGTGAATTAACTATATGTTTTTTTAAAGGATTTAATCAAAAATAATTACTGTTTATAATCCAAATTAAAAAAAAATAACTCTAAAGATTTTTATTAAAAAATAACCAAAATCATTGTTTTAAGGCAAAATACCTTTAGGAGACTTCGTAATATATTGCACATACTCGAAAAAAAATTTCTCCCAGAAAATGCACTGCACGGATTCGGGTAAATATTTTCCCCGAGTGTGTACTGTAGCTACAGTGCATAATTTTAATTTTTAAAATATTTATTTTTATTTAATAAAACTTTAAATAAAATAATATTAATTATTCATAATTTTTAATATTAAAATTTAAAATATTAAAAATCATTTAATAATATTAAATTAAAAATTATTTATAAAAATAAATTTAATAAAACTTTAAATAAAATAATATTAATTATTTATAAATTCTAATATTAAATTTATTTAATTTAATTATTTTATTAAATAATATTAATTATTTAATGTTACTTAAATGTTTAATCAATATTAATTATTAAATTAATATTTAAATAATATTAATTTAATAGCAATTAATTAATTAATTTTAGTATTAATTATAAATATTATTATTTTTATTAAATATTATCAAATAATTCTTGTTATTAAATTTTAATTTTTAAAATAATATTTTAATTTAATATTTGTTATGTGTATTTAATTAAATAATATTGTCTATATATAATAATTTTTATTAATTAATTATTATCAAAAATAATATTTAATTAAATATTTGATTATTAATAATAATTAAATATTATTTAAATAAATATAATTTTATTATTCATGTATGAACAGTGATACGGATGAATAGTTATTATAAACAGTAGAGTTTTTTTTTTAAGTGTAAGTTAAAAAGGGTATTTTTATCTTAAAATAATTAAGTTGAATATTTTTGAATAAAATTTTAGTTGGTGGGTATTTCTGAATTTGAATGATGTACATATCCCTATTTTTTATTAAATCCCATATTTTTTTTTAAGAAAGGAATATAAATTTGAAAGAATTGTATGGGAAGGAGGGGTTTTGTGGTGAGAATTGAATAAGAAAAACAAATGGTGGAAATTGAGCCCCACTTGAAAACACAAAATGTTGTAGTTAAGTGAGAATTAAGGTCCTAATAACTAACAACTCCTTTCATTACATCCCTGTTGATTTGAATATTCTTTGTTAGGAAAATACCACCGCCAGTATGGTTTGGAAGCAACAAACGAAACGTCGTTCTGTTACTTTGTTTTGACAATGATACATGCTTGCATTAGCTACGAGAATTTGAATCGAGTGGTAGTCTAAATTTATTTAAGTTTTTATTAATTTTTTAATTTAATTATAAACATAAATTTTTAACAATTAAATTCATATAATCCAATAATTAGGCCTAAAATTAAAAAAATAATAATAATAACTGTATTTAACATTCACGACTCAATTGTCATATATATTATTGAATTGTATAAATTAATTGGTAGAAATTTGTGTCAAGAATTAAATAAAAAAATTTAACCCATCCGCGCACGCGCGCGCTCGCACACACACTCATGTGTAATCTCTATATATATAACTAACATGACTACATGAGTATTGTTATGCATATAATATAAGTGCACTGTTATTGATACAAACTCATTTAATAAATATTTAGTTATATAAAATTAAAGTTATACCACTATCACATATTTTATATTTTTATCAAAATAAAAAAAAATAAATCATATAAAATATTTGACAACAACATAATATTATTGTATCAATTTGTACAAATAAAATTTTTATAAGTTTATATATCACTAATAATATATACATAATACAAACAGTGTCATTCAAATTGAGCATATTAATTGTATGAAATAAAATTCATTAAAATTTTACGAGAAAACGTATGCATATTTGTGTATGGTCTTCACTCTTTGTAAATTTAACATTGTAGTTTAATCATTTGACGCCACTTGGCTAATCATGTATAAATTCATATTTTATAAAATGAAAATAAAAATTCACACTTCAGGTTATAAAGATTGAGTTCAACTGTTCAAGCATCATTCTTCCAGAAAACAAAGAAACACACTCAAGTATTGCAGCAAACCAGCTAGTTTTACTTTCAGCCCGTGAGAAAGGGCAGACCAACTTCGGTAATTAAGACTTCCTGATAAACCTGTGACGACACTTAAAACAGGAGATGACCACTGCTATTAAAAAATGCAAGATTGAAAGGCTAATCAATCAAAAATAGCTTCATGATTGAAATCAAGAATCCCATATCAAACTCTTACGGTCTATGAGAAACTACAGAGCCCTTTAGAAATCCTATAAAATTCCAAATCTTGGTGTCTTTGACATTTCTGGGTAGAGAAGAGATGAGGCATCATCAGCTCCAAACCTGAAATCCGCAGAGCTCAAATCATACCCAATTTAAGTTAAAACATTAATACCTGCAACTGCAACTGCACTGCAAGCTCAGGTTAGAGATTAAGCTCTGTGTATGGTAAAATAGTATCTCAATGATCTAATGGGAGTTGATTGTTTTCGCTCTTACATCTCTACGAGTAGACAACACTTCAAACCAACTTACTTTTATGCTTTGCCAGAAAGCAAGAGGAAAAACCACCTACTGAGAAATAAATATGAACTAGAGGTTTACATCTTGAATCCTACCAAAAGAAGAAATAAAGAGCTTAAGTAGAGATGCTTTGTCATGTGCAAGCAAATAAAGTCATTTATCCATATAACAGATAATGGATGTGCATAGATGACACATTAACATACTAGATCAGTGAAGTCCTTAGTCAAGCAAATCTGACACTGCTGTCTTCCTAAAAGCATCAACCTGAGCCACTTGTGCTGCCAAAGCTTTATTCGGGAATATATTATCTGCTTTCATTCTCTCTCTAATTCCATAAGCTGGTATCTTGGCATTTATGTATGCTTGGATCAGAGTTTGGAATTGCTTTAATCGAGCCACATAACCAACCTGTCTCATCCTATGAAACATTTTTTCAGTATTGTGGATATCACCCTGCTTAGCATATTCATCCATGATGGTCATATAAGAACTGAACAGTGGCTTCAATTGGCTCTGCTGTGTTGCCTTGTGCAAAATTGAGTCCGCCTTTTCAAGCTCCCCTCCTTCCACATAGAGCCTCACAAGTGCATCCCAAGTCAATGGTCCAATCCGACAACCACTATCCCCCATTTGCTTGACCAAATCTTTCCCCTTGTCAACCATCTTATGATTTGCATAAACCTTCAAAAGTGCAGAATAATGCTTTGCAGAGAGCTTTTTCCATGTTTTTGACATCCTATCAAAAACTGCCTCTGCTTCCTCAATTTTCTTCAGCTTGCCCCAAGCTTCAATAGCAGAAGTGCACTCCTCAAGCCGAGGACTTGATTCACAGAACTTCCAAATCCTCCCCACTTCATCAGCCTTCCCAAGCTCTGCATAAAGAGGAAGCACAATCCGGCATACCCAACGGTGCTCTTTTAAGTTCCCACCTTCCATATCTTTCAGAATAGCCTCGGCTTTTTCTTTGAGCCCACCAGACACATAGTGCTTAGCCAAGATAGCTTTTGTCCCAATGTCAGGTTCAGTGCCTTCAGCCTTCATCGTCTCAACTATTTGATCCATCCCAGTTATGTCATTCGATTGACCTTTGGTGTCTATTAAGAGTTTGTAAGTGAAGAGAGATGGTTTGACATTTTCTTTCTCCATTAATAATAAAACATCAGCTATTTTCTTTTTGTTAATCCTCTTATACAGGAGCAGCAGCTGGTTGCAAGCAAATGATGTAACCGGAAACTCTTTTCCCTTCATTTTGTTAAAAACTTCTTCTGCTTTCTTCAAATTGGATACAGCAACACAGTTGGCCAAAAAGGTTCGGTACATTGTCTCCCCTCTGAAAGATTCTGGGATCTTCTGAATATAGCTTTCCGCCTTCTGGAGGCCACGTACCTTGGCAATTAAATCAAGATGAGAAGCATAATCCCTCTCCACAAAGTCAAGTCGCTTATTTGCCTCCAACCACTCTGAGAGCTGAGATATCAACAGTGTGTTAATTGTTGACTAAAGCACAAGATATACTGAGAGTAAACCAGTGTTAATGCTACTAGCAGAACAAATAAACCTGCATGCATGCAGGCCTGTGCACACACAGATGTTCTGCTAGTAGCATTAACAGCTTCCATGCACGCATTTAATGCCATAATATAACTAAAACATGTATTACAACAATCACAAGCTTATATTACTCTTTAAGTGCAACGGTGAATTCGAGCAATGAGAGCTGAAAGTTGCCCAAATTGAGGTATTCTAAATATTTTAAAGGTAAAAAGGGAGATATCATCAATCAGCTTAAACATCTCATCAGTAAAGATTCAATGACTATTCAGCTGTCTCCTTTACTGAAGTTCAGATAGTTGGAATGTAAGTAATTGGAACGGAAGATAGGTCCAACTCAAGAAAATTAAACTGAAAGATACTGTTTATTACGCCTTCCTCTTTTTCTCCAACAAGCAAACAAAACAAAAGGAATTCTCCTTTTTTCAGGAGAAGACAAAAACAAAAACTGAGGGGTTAAAAAACAAGAAGTTTCACACGACCAGGGTAAAGAAACTGAGCTATCTATTTCATGAAAAACAATTATCAGAGAAACAAGACCAAGAAGTAGAAAATTGAATTTTCAAGGCCATGTACCAAACAATAGCTGAAGCACAAAGAAAATGGATGGAATATGGATTTCATGATTGTGGATGGAATTCAAAAGTAAGTTTTATTTCTTTGGGTAGAAGTCCTATGAAGTTTATTGGTCAAGAATGTACGTTGCTTTTAATATTTAAGCTCGTCATTGCAAATGGAGGAAAATACACTTTTGGTAGGATATTTGGGCTCATTCTCTTTACTGCAATCTTATATTGTATGTTCTTCTCGTAGTGTGCAATTATAATGGTTGGATAATCTATTTCAAAGGGATGAAATTTAATTCCTTTAGGAATTTGAAAAACAAATAGATTAGCAGTCTTCTCTCCAAGTAATGAGTTATTATGTATCACTTAAATTGTTACAAGGATGGAAGCATATGATAAATGTATTATCAGGTTATTTATTCATGTAAATTTTTGCACAATTATTTGGTGAAAAATTTTATGGTCCCTTGTTTAAACCAGCACGTACAATTTGGAAAGCTAAGGTGCCTAGCAATGTTCAAATTTTTGCTTCGTTAGCATCACTTTGTAAACTTAGTACATGTATAGTTTAAAGAAGACCGACAGTTTTTTTTTTTTTTATCCCATGTTGGAGTGTGATGTGTAAAATAAAGACTGAAGATACTGACCACTATGGCAATAAAATTTTGATACAAAATGTTTCAGGCTTCTCAGATTGCTTGAGCGATTCTGTACTCTTTTTTTCTGATGCACATAGAGCATTTTTGTTCTCTTGCAGGAGATAATAAAGCAAGGGTATTATGCATTGTGTCATGACAACTTTTGGGGAGATTCTATGGGACAAAAAATACTTCTGAAGATGCTAACTAGGAAGGGTGTGGTTTCCTTTTGAACAGTGTGCATTTTTTCAGGTTTATTAGGACATTGATTTTTACTGAGTTTAAGAGGGTTCATTTCTTTTTTATTCAACAAAATAGTGAAGTTGTATCAACTGATGTTACTGTTTTGGATTTTCTTTCTAACTCACAGATTTTCTTTGGGGGAGTACTAACCCAAACTTTTATACTTTATTATTTCATCAATAAAATTTTCTAGATTCCTATTAGAAAATAAACAAATAAATAATTCACAAGGATCATGATTAACAAAGTACGCTTAGCCTGGAAACTTTTACTAATGACGAATATGTGCACCAAATAACATATCACACTTGCAGCAAGTGCTTTAACATTAACTTAATCTTAAAATGTGGTATCAGAACAAAGCACTCGACAAACTGGTTAAACTTCACCTAGGCGATATACGTTTCCAAAACTTGTTCCTTTCTTCCAGTCAATCCTTGGCCATCATAATTAGAAAGTACCGTAGCTTATCCACATCAGAACCCAGTAATCAAGTCTCACTAATCTCTATGAAAGACAAATATATAATCTAATATGTAATCAATGAAGAATTTTAGCTTCAACGGCAATGAATTAGGTGGAATATATGCTACAAGCCTTAAAACCATGTTTAATTTTCGGATATGCAGACTAATATAGAACAAACTCTTCTGCAGCAACGAACTTCTTCTAAATCAACATGCAGAACACTATAAAACAACCATTCTCCTCGCCCTCCCCAAACCCCCTCCCTCCCTCCTACCACCCCCCCGGAAAAGAAACAAAGACAGTGAACATTTGAACACGACAAGAAAAAGATTTTTCAATTCACAAACACAAAAATTCCAACAAGAAGTTAGAAGATTACCATAAATATGTAAATTTTATAGAATGAATAATTTTTTGAGATTAATAAATTACCAAGGCAAGAACTATACGACCTTCAGTAAAAATTCCAATAAGCTCACAGCAATAAAAATGCAAAGTGCTCACCTATTTAATCTATAAATTTTCAAAAACTCATGAAAATCACTTCAACTTAAAAAAGGGATAAATTAGTGGCATGCTTTAGCAGGCATAACACAGACAAAATATCAGTTTTAGGGGAACTGGAAATTGAATTCAATAATATTATGGTGCCAAATTACCTGCAAGGCCCTCCCATACATTCTACGCTTACGAAGTTGGCGCATGGATGTCCAGATGTCAGCATGACTCAAATCATTTCCATCTTCAATGTATTTATTAAGAGCACTATTTATAGACAAGCCTGGAGCATCCATGATGGCTTTGAACAGTTTTGAGGAAGTCCTACTCTTCTGTGTTGTTTTCTCACTTTGATCAGTTTCCATCTTCGATAATTCCAGCTCACTTTCAGCCGGATCTTGAATACCATCATCGCCAGAGAGTTCAGATTCAGACATTAATTCGTCTTCGTTTTCATCATTGGCAATACTCACTGCATCAGCACTAGCAGGGGTTTCAAGTTCAGAAAACCCTTCTTCCAATTCATCTTCCTCCCTGCTGCTTTTTGCACCAGCTTGTGAGGAAAGGCCACGTCTTCCAGTGAAGAAATCCGAGTACACACCTCTGGAATGGTAAAATCTCAATATAGGTAGACTTCCATTAGAAACTGCTTGAGGAGACTGGAGAATAGCAGCATCGCCTTCTATTCCGCTACAGATTATTTCCAGTTTAGAGCAACAAGCACAAACAGTTCCAACCCCAAATCCCTGACTCCTAAAACAAGAGATAATATAGAAGAAAAAGAACAGTAAATCATCTCTTCTGTTATCAAATAACAGGCAAGGTCACGATTCTGTTATATGCATAATGCATGACATCAATAGCAATTCATTTAAGATATCTGATTAGCCTATCAATGAAGATAACATAAAGCAGCCAATGTTAGTGATAGTAACGGGAACCGCCCTGCAACTGATAAAGGCAAAGCTTTGGATATTAAAAGAGTGTCTCTCCCGCTTCCCAAAACGTTTTCAGATCATGATTTCTCAGCAGCAGTAGGAAAAAGAAAGAAAACGAACAACTAAAGAAGATCTCAAATCGAATGAATTACTCAAATATACCCATCAAACAAACATATTGATCCACCATTTTCATTTATACTTTCATAAACAGAAAAAAAAGGGTAACAATATATGGCAGAAATTCAATTTGATAGAAACAACACAAAAGAATAACCTTTTAAAGCCATTAAATATCAGATTTTGAAACAATAAACTGAAAGCAGGCACTCCATTCAAACCGGACCATTAAAACTATACAGAAAGTTTCAGATGAATCAATTCATTTCCACAACCAAAATCATATAAGCAAGAGATACAGAGTTACTTGAAAGGATTAGAAGCACGACGTAGTGCCCACATGGTTAGATGAATGAGAATTGATGAACCTAAAGAAATTGAAGGGAGAAGAAATAGTGGGAAATCTTCAAAACCCTATGTTTCAAAATCGAGCACAGAGTGAACTCTTAAACCCCAAAAACCACCGAAGCGAAATAATTGCGATTGCGAGGATTACCGATTACGTATTAAATGGGTAGCTCTATTGGGTGGGGTTGGGCTGGGCTGGGCTGGAGGGATATATAATTATGTATCACTGTATCCCCAATATTTTCTGTAATAATAATTAATTCCCTAATACTGTCTATGTTTCATGAGGGTTGCCCAATTTTAATATTTTATTATACATATAAACAGTTTGTTATTTTAAAATGAGGTGGATTGATGAATTCTTGAAAAATAAATATGATGGTTATAATATTACTTTATTTCAATTTTATGATAGCAATAGATATGTCAATTTAAATTTTATTCTAATCTTATATTTAATAAAAAATAGGGTAAGATTAATATTTTAAATAAAATTTAAATGTTTAATAAAAAATGGTAGAACATAACATAAAAGTTATAAGCAATCCCTTTGAAAAAAATATAATTATATTTTCAATTGTTTTTATATAATATTTTTAAATAATAAAGATATGCCTAAATGTCTTTAAAAAGTATAAATTAATCTGCCATGATATTATTTAATAAAAATATAAATTAAATAAAATATTAATAAAAAATAATAAGAAATATCAAACAATAAATGTTATTTAGAAGTGGTAATTTGCATTACGATATGATTATTTAACACGAATTCGATGGTTGTTGATGTAAAAAAATGTCATGGTGACCTTCCCTATACCAGCAGGTTTTCTTCTTCTTCCTGTCCTCGAACTGGAGGCGATGATCGAGTTTGTTTGTGTTTGTGAATGGACTTAGGGGAGAAACCCAAGCTGCCTACGTGTCCCCTTTCTTCCCTCTTTTCTCCTACGGTTCCTCCGTCTTTCTCTCTCTCTCTCTCTGTTCACCGGATCTTCGATGCTCCTCTCCCTTGATCTTCTTTCGATGGGTGGGGGGATCAAGTCACACGTAGTTCTTTGGTGAAAAAGGATAGTGATGATATATAGGAGATGGTGAATTGGCAGGTTG
>JAVXUL010000021.1:5797493-5818645 GCA_035590515.1 Trichilia minutiflora | reverse complement strand
CGGCTTTTCTGGTTCAACAAGAACGGGCCCGAGACGATTCCGGGCCCATTACGGTCTGGTTTCGCGGTTCCGGAATACTTGAACCGAACCGGACCGTTTATATTGGCTCGAAACCGGATCGGATCGTGTGAACAGTGATACGGGCCGGTTTTGGGCCGGTTTCTCACGGGCCGGATCGGGCCGATTCGCGGGTCGACCCGGCCCGTTAGACACCTCTATGTATCCACTAAAAATGCCAACAAAGTATGCAAGCTATAGAAGTCTATTTATAAATTTAAGCAAGTTTCTCAGTCATGAACCTTACGTTTTGATGAGATAATCAAAGAGTTTGATTTCATCAAAAATCTTGATGATCCATATGTTTACAAAAGAGTTAGTGGGAGCAAGGTGACATTCCTAATTTTGTATGTGGATGGCATACTACTCATTGGGAATGATGTAGGAATGTTACAATCAGTAAAGATTTGGTTGTCATCTAATTTCTCCATTAAAGACTTGGGAGAAGCATCCTATATAGTGGGCATAAAGATCTATCATGATAAATCTAATAAAATGATAGGATTATCTCAGTCTACGTATATAGATAAAGTGCTAAAAAGGTTTAGCATAGAAAACTCCAAGAAAAGATACATACCGATGTGTCATGGAGTAACTCTCTCTAAGAAAATATCTCCTCAAACACAATCAAAGAGAGACTACATAAGTAGGATACCATACGCTTCGGTAATTGGTTCTATCATGTATGATATGCTATATACGAGGCCAGATGTGACCTATGCTCTAAGTGTTACAAGAAGATATCAGGCTGATCCAAGTGAGGGTCACTGAAAAGCAATAAAATAATTATGAATTACTTAAGAAGAACTAAAGATTTATTTTTAGTCTATGGAAGATATGACTTGACATTTGAGGGTTACACTGACTCAAGTTTTCAATCAGATAAAGATGATAGCAAAACTACCTCAGGATATGCGTTCACATTAAATAATGGAGTAGTAAATTGGAAGAGTTCCAAACAAGAAGTTACTACAGATTCCATAACTAAAGCGAAATATTTAGCAGCTTTAGAAGTTGCAAAGGAGGGTATTTGGATGAAAAAGTTTATAACTAAACTTAGTGTGGTTCCTACTATTGAAGATCCAATTCTATTGTATTGTGATAACAATGGGGCTATAACATAAGCAAAGGAACTCAGGTCTCATCAGAAATCTAAACACATATTACGGAGATTCTATATTATTCGGGAGATTATAGCTCGAGGAGATATCTGCATTGAGAGAGTACCCTCTGACTAGAACATCGCAGATGCATTCACCAAAACCTTATCTCAAAAGATGCACGAAGAACATTTTGGTAAAATGGGTTTTTGTTATAGAGGTGATTGGCTTTGAGTGCAAGTAGGAGATTCAAAGAGTTGTATGCCCTAAAAGCCAATTACGATGTGATCAGTGATTGTAAATTTGTAAAACTCTTGTAAATCTTATGATTAATAAAATGAGTATTTTTTTATATCTATATTTTTCTTTTATCATTTGCATATGTATGTTTGATTTTCATATAATGATAAAGCCCATAAAATATATACAATCTATATAGTTATGATGAGTTCATATTTATGAGACTGTATATTCATAGTATCATTCCTAAATATTCCTAATCGTGGGACTATAAAGTAGGGCATTTATAGTACAGAAAGACTAGAATAAATTATCCTTACTCTAAGCGATAGAGGGTAATCGATCTTATAGATTCCTTGTGTAGAGATACTAAAGGAAGTGTATAGGCGCTCATTGGTTGAGTATGAGTTCATTGAACAGACTCGCACGAATGGTCTAAATACTAATTACACTTAATCATCAATTGAGCATTCGTTGTATTAGTGGTGTAAATAATCCTTAAACTTTATAACATCATGGTTACCTTGTGAGTAAATTGCCATACTTTAATACTGTTCAAGGCCAGTCTGTTTATAGGCTTGTGATAGGTAGTTATTGGGTGTGGTGAGACATTCATGAAGGTATATGAATGTTTGAGAAAGTATTTGTCAGTCTTAATGTTTGAGGTAGAATACTCTATCTAAATAATTCATATTAGACTCGCGAAATCCTCGGTCGGTGTTATAAATTATGTGTGATTGAGAAGTGTGTTCTCAATGGATATATACAATAGAGTCGTTATCTATTATTTATTATACATAGAATTGGATTTAAAGGGAGTTGACGATAATAGCATATTCTTGATCCAATTGGAGTATTATACGATGGAAGGATTGAATTATACAGTAACTGATGACGGAAGGGTTCATTGGTTGAAGTTTTGTACTTCATTATAATCCAGGGGTCGTATTGCATGATTAGGTATCAATATCGGTCTATAGACATTTAATTAATCTTGTTGAAGATTAATTAAATTAGTAAGAATTAAAAACTTTAATTTAATATATAAAAGAAATTAAAGAGTTTGATTCCGGATAAATTGTCTACTACCGGATTTACTCTGAAGCTATTGAGTTTTGCATTAAGTTAGCTTAAATTTTTCCTCAATGGATTGTGCCACACTTATATATATTAAGCTAAAGCAATATGATTGGTTAATAAAAACTTGGTATAGTTATAAGTGTTATATGTTGACATTTTCATCCTAGCAAATGAGGTGTTGACAATTGGTGTAATCTAAGCCCTATACTTAATATATTTTGGATGGTTGAGATGCATGAGATGTGTTTCATTTTAGACCATACATTTGGTTAAATATTTTCCATATATTTTTATTTAATTAATTGTTAATTAAATTGAAAAATATATAAAAGGATATTTTAATTTTTCTTTTAAGATTATGATAAGTAAAAAAGAAGAAAAGCAACATTTTTGGAGTTTTCTTCTTCTTCTTGACGTTACTTTCATCCACCCCATGTGTGATCAATTGTTGATCATTTTGGTTAATACAAGTTTGCTTTAGGATCCTTGTGAAGAGATCTAGCAAAGTGTAAGAGCAATTTCAAGCTTTGAAAAGTGTTTCCAAAGATTGAAAACCTAGAATTCTATCAAAGGGTTTGATTGAATTTTATGAAAACCAAAAGGGAAATCAACAAGCTAAGGGCATCACAAGATAGAGGAGGACCTAATTTGGTGCTCTCAAGATTCAAAATTGTACAAAGGGTAGCAAAGGTTAACAACCATATAGGGTAAGCTTTTCCTATCCATAGCAAATTCATTTCCTAGATCCTATGGCATGCAAACTTATTTTTATGTTTAAGAAAACATGGCATGCTAGTTTTTTACAACTATCAGTATTATACAATCATTTCAAATATGATATACATGTTGAAAATGTAATTCAATTTCAGTAATCCAAACTTATGCTTAGCCACTTAAGCCTTATACAAATATTAATCACATTACAGATTATATATTCATCTATAATAACCAAAAACACATAAATCTGTTTGATTTTTATGAAATAATTAGTTTATATAAAACAGATTAAAAGCCATACATAGGATAAGTACTCTTTATTATCACTCACTTTGCATGGGCTCCTTTCTTATGTGATCAATGCTTAATTTATACATATATCAATAATTACATTAATTCCTATATTCCAAATAATAATAATACAATTTATATACATGATAATGGTTATTAAATTAGGTTTCCTAGTCGACACTTGACTATTGAGACTTATTTCAATTTTTGACTATTTATCTAATTTTCAACAATGAAAATCCATAACCACATCAAATTTTAACATCTATTATTAATCCATAACTCAATTTGGTTTCCAATTTACTGCCTAATATAGTTTTCATAAGTCAAATTCTAATTTCTTCCACTTAATCTCGATTTGTGTTATTCTAACTCCTAGTAATATATTTTAACTTAAATTATCAAAATTGAACCTAAATTTCTGAATTGTACAATAAAGCTTAATTTTCAAATTGAATTAAAATTTAATTGATGAAAATTAAAGGGATTGAGAGAAAGAAAGAGTTGTAGAGGCATTGAGAAGAGGAACAACTTTTGAAGAGAAATAGAAAGGGGGAGAAGAAGGAGAAATGAATGTATCCTCCCTTGTTTGGCCCTATATATAATGCCCTATATAATTACAAAAACATCCTTAAGGTTATAAAGAAAAGAAAATTATAGAAAGTGCAAAAATGTCATTTTAGAAGGGAAAAAGATTGAATCAGTGTCGGTCTTTAAATTTTTGGGATAATTGACCCCATAATGGATATTGGTCAGCCAGATTTGGTACCAAAATTGACACCAGTTTTAGGGCTAATTTGGCCTGAATTCTTGCCTTAATTTGGCTTTGTTCTGGTACCTGTTCTTCTTTGTTTTCAACCTTGTTTCTATCCTTATCAGATTTTTATTTTCATACCATTTTCTCTCTAACCATAAAATCTTTCATCCTTCTTAAAGTGTCGATACTTGGTTAGCCACTTGATTTATCAAGATTAACATAAAATTCTCTTTGAAACTCGAGAATTTGACGAATATTACAATGGAACCTCTTTTATACATAACCATTTATCAATTAAATCTTCTCTAATTATATTTTAAGCCTTAATATTATGTTGACTACTCATTAATTATACCCATGCATATATATGATAAAAATAACAAAATACCCTCGACTCCAAAAATGACTATATTACCTCTAATTTGTGAAATAGGGATTAAAATCTTGCTCAATGTCGAGCCTCAAATACCCTATACTAAACTCTCTCACTCAATGTCGAGTCTTATATACCTCAAACAAAGTAACTTGTTTTCTCGATGATGTCGAACTCATTCGCATGATGATGCTGAGCTTATTCACCTGATACTAAGCACTTCTTGCTCAATATTGAGTGCCTCTAGCTTAATAACAAGCCTCTTGCATTTCATGCAAAACAACTCATTCACTCAATGATACCGAGTGCATAGGCTCGATAACAAGCATCTTTTACTTGATGTCGAGTACTACTTGTCTTATGCGAAGCTCATATCCCTCATAAATGGCCTATGCAACTTTGACATGGGTGTATCAAATGATCTTTCTAGATAAGAGCATTACATACCGTCAGTATATCACTATCCTGACCCGTGAAACCTACTTATAACAATCGCCATAAACCTTTGATATGTATTCAAACCTCATAACACATATCTAGAATCTATAAAGCTTATAGGTATTTATATAAAAAATTTTAAACACTCTTAAAATGATCAAATCCCACAACTACTTTCAATTTCAAATCAATCTCTAACCCAATTCAATTTGGTTTCAAACCAACTTCAAAGCAATACCACATGACAAATTATTAATCAAAATTCAACAATTGACTTAAAATAAAATTTTCACATATCATGAAATTTACAATTTTAATAAAATTCACAAATCTAAATCTAAGTATGTATAATATAAATCATTTTTCCAGTTGATATGGACTACCCTGTGAGTTGAGAAAGAAAATTATACATGCGATTTTGTTTTTTATACAGCTTTAACACTAAAGCCTCACTTTCCTACTTTACCTAACCATTCTGAAACTGAAAAGTGAGAGAGGGGTGTATATGGGAGTATACTCCGTGAGTAGTAAAAACATATAAACATAATTATACAATTATTTGCACTAATATAAGTAATCTTAGAAACATAAGTAAAAATGCATTTTAATCTAAATAATATATAAAACAAGGATAAATCTTTTAAATTTATTTTGAAACAACCTTGAAACCAATTTAAAAATTATTGGATTGACTTCTTTTCTTGGTGATTACTCAAGTTAAGAGTAATCCCAAGATCGTCAGTAGATATCCTATGCAATAAAATAAATTAATAAAATAAAATAATATTTTAACACGATTTAAAGACATTCATACCATTTAATAAAAATAATGTCCACTACTAACGTTAGCCTCAAGTAATCACGTATTAATCTATGTGATTGTCCTCTACTTCTTACTTAGTGGGCCATTCTATCACAATTGGGATTAATATCCCCCTTATAATAACTCCACTAGTAAACCACACATCCGAAGGGCCTCTCTTAGGTCCGCTTTCGGTTACTAAATCCTGTAGTTACAGATGGCTCTTTGGCCATGTAATCATATAACTCAAATTAGCTTTCCGGCCATAAATCACAAAATCAAGCATATAAACTAACTCAAATGGCCATATTATCACAACTATATCAAAACCAAATAAACAATGAAAATATATAAACATGTGCATCATTAATTTAAATCTCAATTACTAAAAAAAATCAAAATCATAAAATATCATCATAATAATCAATTCAATCGAAATCATCAATAAACAATCTTTATCAAAACACAAATGGCCTCCTCTTGATCTCAAACTCAAATAACTCATCAACACTTTTTAAATCAATATATATAATCCATGATATAATTCAATATTTAATGTAAAATATGAATATCATAATCAAGTTACTAAAATCATAATGTAATTCAATATTTAAATTTTTATTAAATATTTAGAGATAAAATAAATTAGATAAATAGAATCCACTCACTTTCTAGGAAGAGTAGACACTTCCTACGGTTTTCCACGATGCATAGGGTTTTGTCTCTCAATTTCTATACCTAGTTATAACAATAATAATACTTATGTCAATATTAAACTTTAAATAACTAGTATTTGATACTAGGTACAATAATTACTAAACCTAACCCGAGTTTATTCTAATTATTTCATAATCCTGAAATCCTAATTCGTGTTTTAATCAATTACTCAATTTTGAATAATGGATTCCCACAGCAAATTCAAGATAACGCAATCACCTATATTTTAAGCTAAAATAAGAATTTTTGCTTTATACCTAATTTTCATCTCTAAAGCTGATTTTTTTTAAACTCTCAACATTAAACACCAAATTCATTCATTCCACTATTCAATTAATACAATTAACCAAAATTTATCAAAATCGAATATTTATCAAAAAAATTCCTAATTGTACAGTGAACACGTGTATAATAAATTTGAGCCATTTTTTTGAATTTGTATTTTTGACATTCCAATTGCAATTTATATAACTCTACGTCCTAATTAACACGAATTTAAATCAAATTACAACAAAAAAGTGCCTAAATTCAATTTGGGTGAACAATACTCCTAGAATTTACATACTCAATTTCATCAAATTAAAGAGTTAAACAAATAAAAATCTTACCAATTGATGATTGGGGACCTTAGGAAGCTTTTATGACCTTTAATTTCTAAAAGCCACAATTTTTGCTATAAACCCTAATCTCAAAACCTATATAATTTCTTAACAAAATGAAAAAAAAAAAAACATTTCTAAAGTGATGAGAAAGTCGAAATGTGATAATTTGTGATGAAAAAAATAAATTTTAAAAGGGAAAATGATGAGCTTGAGCAGTAAAAAATATAAGAAAAGAAACTAGGGAATAGGTTTCGGCCAAAAAAGGCATAACATAATTAAAAGAAGACTAAACCATACAAGTTCGATAAAAAAAAACTATGTGGCACAAACAATCATTAAAACTCACCAAAAACCAAGAATTAATGAATTTCATTATGAGAATCTCATAACTTAATTTATTTTAACTCATAATATAATCATTAAAAATATCTTGGAGTCATCAGTATGAAACTTAAAGAAAGATGAAAAACTTGCCTGAGAAGAGTGTCGCTTAACCTAATTAAAGCTAGATCTAAAAATATAGCTTGAGAGATAGCCTACTTTGAAAAAGAGAAGAATTATTAAAAGAGCTCAAAAAAATAGAATATAGAAGACTCAACCAAAAATAGATTCATCTTTAAAAATTCTTTCATTCCCCCAAAATAAGGTGAAAAACCTAAAGATGTATTCATCCCTAAAAGTAGGATAAAAAATATTGAAGGCTTATTTTCTCTTCTTTTGATCAATCTAATCTTGATCGATCTAAAGAAGTTATTCTCGATTCCAAAAAAATATAGTTTTTACTAAAAATTTAAGGAATTTATGTTTAAATAAATTAATTGATAGTGAGCCCCTAAAATTTCTAAGATTAATCACCTAACTCTATATAAAAATTACCATCTTTGACAAAGAAAATTATATTTTGATTTACTCTAAAAAGAGGATACATATATAATTTGACAAAAATATAAATTTAGTTATACAAAAAAAGAAAAAACCTTTAACCATGGTAATATTATTATTCAAAAATTCATTATTTAGTATAAAAAAATCATTAAAAAGTTTATAGTTCAACAATTTTATTAATTGTTTATCTAAAATCTAAATTCAAACATTTAAAATTCAAATAAAAATTAAAAAACTTTTGTTATTCATAAAATTACCTAAAAATATCTAACCATTTTAGAAAAAAACAACCAACCCCTCGAATGATTATTGAAATTGATATATATATATATTTTTTGGAAAGCAAATGACTAAACAGCACGTAGAAAGCACACGGTGCGGTAGAGCTCCTCCGATCACAAGATTCACAACTCCGTCCCCATTCATTCATTTTAGCTTAATTTTAAAGCTCCAATCGCATTTTCCCCTACAAACCCTAAACATAACTCAACCCATAACAATTACCAAGAAAGTGAACAAAGAAATCTCTCTTCAATTGAAGCACTGAAGGCCTCACACAGGTTTTTCCCCTTCACTTTATTACAAGTATTTATCCTTGCAAATTTATCATAATGGATTTTCGTTTTGGCGATTTTTATGGGCAACGAAATCTAATTCTTCTTTTTGAAATTTGGTGTGATTTTATGGTGTTAGGGTTTCTGTGTTTGTTTTAATTGCTGAGAAAATGTGTTAGATGAAGTGGGTATGCTCATAGCTATTTTTTTCTTTTAGGGTTTCTCAGGATGCAGTATCGAGATACTTCGGACACAAAAGCATCATTTCGTAAACCGTCAAATGATGCTGCTAACAGGAAATATCGACGTCGTTCTCCAGCCCATGGGTCGTCTTCATCTGATGGTAAATTTTCAAATGGTTTTTCGTCCAATATAATTCTAGTTTTATGCTGCTTCTGAATCTATAGTTGTATATGCAAGATTTTTTTTAACTGGTATTTTGGTAATATTTTAGTTTCTCATATGAATGGTCTGTTGCATAACTAAATAGATAGGAAGTAGGTTGTCTAATAGATAATTTTTTTTCTACCTGAACTATGTGGTTTCCATGTCTTCCTACTATGAGTGAGTGAAATATTAGCGGTGCATTTGTTCCTATCACCTGGATAATGTGCAGGTAAAATCTAGAGAACGTGCAACATGATATGATGTAGAAACGGAATAATTAGTTAGGGAAGATTAATCATTTTTAGCAAGAGCTTTTTTTAGATGCCTAGAAATCCCTCAGACTCAACAGCATCTACATTGGGATTTCAACCCGGGAATTACTGTAGCATGCAGAAACTTTCAGTAGACAAAAATACATTTTGGACCTAATATCTCAGGTATGTTACACCAAAGGGATCATACCTCTGATTTTGGTTTGGAAATTAGGGATATCTCAACTAAATTTTCTTGGTATATTATTGTTGGTTGGAGTTGGATGTGTTATCCTTGGAGGAACAAAGTTGTACCATTAGGGAGAAGTTCTGCTGCAAGTTGACTAAATTTTGAGTATGGCTGCGCATGATTCCTAGTTTCTTCGATCCCTTATGTTGAGTGATTATATTTAATTGAGATGGACTCCTGTAGAAGATATGTAAGTGTCATTGATATGATGCTCTTCCAAAAGCAAATAGCTGATTATTTTACAAGTGAGTACTTTCGTGGTTAGCAAGAGTGGATTAAATTGTAAATTATCTGTGATGTTTCATTTGTATATGATGCAAGGAATTTTTTCTTTCTGTACTTTTCGTGCTGTGTAAATGGTTCTAAAACTAAATGAAGTTAACTTGAATGCAATTCTTGTAAACTTAATGATGGTAAAGGTAGAGATGAGTATTATAGTGAGAATGTCGAGAATCCATTTTTAATCATCCAATCACATGGGTGTATATCTGAAATGTTTTCCTAAGTGTGGTTATCTATGTTATAATAGCGTAGGTGGATTAGGTCCTCGCTTATGATGCTGTTGGCCTTGGTGCAAAATATGAAATAAATGTACCTGTATGTTCTTTTAAGTCGGTCACAATTTTTATTTCTAGAGGATGTGCTGAGATATAAACAAAAATGCTTTATGAGGTAGCTTTCTGATTTTGTTTTAGATATTTATAAGCTGCTCCAAGTATGTTTACTACTCACTATTCTTATTGTTAAGTTTGTGCTCAATGATGATATTTGTTTGTATACAGGGAGTCCTAAGCGTGACCATAGTTCTAGTCCAATCTCTTCAAGGGAAGACCCTGCAAAAGTTTCTGAACTTCAACAAAGAAGGAAAGATAATGAGAGGGAATTAGACAGGGATTCTGATAGAAGGCACCGTTGTAGAGGTGGTGATTCATATAGACATTCTGATAAGCAGTCCTCCAGGAGTTCTCATGGTTACTCGAGGCATGATGACTATGTTAGACAGGACAAGTATGCAAATGATGAGGATAGAAATTATGAGAGGTTATCCTCTCGCTCTGGTTGGGAGTCGAAGGGTAGCAATCATTCAGACTATGAAAGACAGGAAACAGAGCATGGTAGGTCAAAAGACTATTTGAGCAGTGCAGATAAATCATTACGTGATAGATATGATGTAACTGGGCATAGAAACAAGGATAAAGAGAAAGAATCATATCTAGAGCGTAAGAAATATAAAGAGAAGGATTCCTCATCTGATAGAGGCGGATCTGGTAGGAGGCACACTAGCTCAAATTCAGAAGAGATGGGTAGAGATTGGCATAAGTGGGACAGAGATGTCCGATATGAAAAAAGAGATTATCGTAGGAGTTCAGGAGACTATAGAAATGATCGTGCTGTTATGTATGAAGAATCCAGAGGTCGTCGTAATGAATCTTCTGGAAAGGGCTATGGTGGGTACCGCCTGAAAGAAGCTTATAGGAATGATCCAAAGGAGCTGGATGGTCAGAAATCTGCCAAGGAGGAAAAGAAGAGATATGATGATAGTGAGACCAACCTGGATGAGGACCGATGCTATACAGCTGGTAAATCTGATTTTTTGACTGAAAAACAAGAAACTTCAACCAAAAAACAAAAGGCTTCTAACTGGGACAAGGGCGCAGATTATGGTAACTTCTCTTTTGTCTTTTTATCTTGTAACATTACTGTTGTCTATAGGTGTTTCCGTATTTTGATATGCAATTATTCATTATCTGATTGCTGTATGATTAATTTCAAAGTCATCTTCAACTCTAGCTGTTGAAAAGCTGTCTTCAAGTTTGATGCAAGCTCAGGACACTGGTGGTAGTGGACCTTTTGCACAGGCTAATGCCAGTGATTCTGCTGCTAATAATTTAGATGCTGCAAAAGTTGCTGCAACGAAAGCTGCTGAATTAGGTATGATGAACCTTTATACAATTAGCATCTCCATATGAACTTATGTATTTACTTGACAACCATCCTCAAACATTTTATTTTACTTCTCAATTTTTGCAATATCTTCATTCTTTTTGGTCTTTTATTGATAAGAACGATATCGTCATTGGGGTTTCTAGTTGCATTTAAATTTTCGCAAGCTAATTTTGGCCTTGCTCTTGCCTCAAGATCAATTGCTTTGGAGGGTTTTTTTTGGTTGGTTTGCAGATTTATTGACCAGTAAGTGTTCAGTAACCTAGATCTTGTCTAGGAGCAAAGTATTGATTGTATATCAGTTGAGATTTTTAGTCCCGCCCTAAATCTTCTAGAGCAAATATATCAAACAAATAATAACTAAAATATAGATGAAGAAAAAAATACTAACCTCACAACAAAAGAATTTACGTGAAAAGCTCTTATACCGAAGAAAAACCACGACTACAAGTACAACGAGAAAAATTCACTATGCAGCAAATTGTTATAATTTCACTCTTAACAGTTTTTCTTTTACTTCATTCCCCAATTATAGCCAGCCAATCTCGACCAATCTTAATAGAACTTACCGTTTTTCCCTAGAATATTTCTACTCTAGAGATTAACCCCTAATCTCAATAGATCTCAACCAATCTCAATAAAGCTTACCGTTTCTCCCCAGAATATGTTTACTCCAGAGATTAACCCCTAATCTTAATAAACCCCATTTTCCTAAGAAATTGTCTACTTTTAGAGAGTTGTATTGATTATTTTACAAGTGACCTCAACCTCCCTATATATAGTGACTATTAACCTATTTCAACTAGGAATAGTAGTCTCTTTTCTTATACAAGTTAGATTCTACTTTGAATAAAATAAATCCTACACGGAAAGTACTTATTCGCTAAATAGGAATTCTATGTAAACAAGAAAACTACTAATTACAAGAAATAGAATATAAGCATTCCTGTTATGAATCCTTGTTGAAAAAGGAGTCATATTCTAACAATATCTTCTGTCCTCAATCTAACTCTTCTCCTACCAACTCCCTGAACTGATGCTGATCTATAACTGTTAATGGCGTATGATTAATTTTATGAGTGCTAAAGCCCAATGATTTTATTTCCTAAGACTTTGAATTTGTTCGAGTTTATTTGTCCCAGGTGTTTGATTGTTGCTTATTGTTGTTTTTCCATGACTGAATTATGTTTATGTTCTGGAACTTGGTTTAAAAGTTTTAAACTTCCTAGGCATGCATTAGTTGAGTTTTTGGTTTTCATGCTGATTATTTCTGACTGAATTTTCTATGGCATAAAATACCTATCTACTATTCGAAGATGTTGATAATTGCTGGGCAGTCTGTCCTATCCCTGTAGTCTTATTGAGCGCATAATGAATGGATTAGGTCTCATAATTCAAGCGTCCAATAGCACTTCTAATTTATTTTCTCTGTTATTTCCTTTATATATTGTCAAGGGAACAGTTTGCAGCTTGCATTTTGTTCTTCAGTTGTCTTTATTAGTTTGTTTAAATATTGACTGATTAAGAAAGTGAATGTAGGGTTAATGCAATATTTAGAGAGGGCGTTGTGGGTATTTAACATAAGAGATGATTCAACACTTGAGCAGAATTGGATTTGGTTCCTCCTTTATTAATTTCACAAATTGAAAAAAGTTTCGTCTCTGTTGAGGAATTGTGTATTCCATATATAATGTTTTATAGTTTATAACTGTCATATGAATTAGTTTCTCTATATTCCAAGAAAATATGGAGGAGCAAACTAACTATTTCTGGGCCAAAATCCATCTTTTGACATCACCTTTTACCTCCTTGTTTAAGGAGTTCTGGGATACATCCTACTTTTCATTCTCTTAAGCTGAGTATTTCTTCGGGGTGTGTTTTTGAGGTCAGTTTGTGTGTGGTGTTATATGGCCATGCAGTCACCCCTCTTCATCATCAAAAATGAAAAAGAAGAAAAAGAAAAGGTCTTTAAATACTTCTGGAAATGAATTTATAGAATACTTTTCAAGTTGATGCCCTAGACCTAGATGTAGGTCTGGTTAAAGTAATGGAATCATTAACAATGATTACCAGAAGTTGTTCTGATTTGGAAATTTTGTTTTTCCTAATGTAGTTAATAAGAACCTTGTTGGTGTGGGATACATGTCTGCTGACCAAAAGAAGAAGCTGTTGTGGGGAAGCAAAAAGAGCACAACTGCAGAAGAGGTATTTCCTATAAGTTTTCTAATTATATTTGGCTTGTTGGGTTATTTATACTACCTACCATCAGTTTCCCTTTTCTTTTTCCAAATTGTTAAATGTTTAATTGTGGTTGGCAATTGTTGCAGCCTGGTTACCAATGGGATACTGCACTGTTTGGTGATCATGATCGACAAGAGAAATTCAAGAAGCTCATGGTATATCTCATTTTCATTGTTTTGTTGTGTGTTGTTTTGTGTGCATAACTCAGGGATTAAATGTCTCGTGTCAGTGTGATTTTTGAAATAGTAGCACGTAGTTGTAACATTGAAACAGGATATTGTTGCATGTTCTTGTTCTTAATCAGAGTTTATTCGCATACTAACACTGTTTTAGAGTCTGAGGTTGCGTTGGTACATATGGCCAATTGTAGGGTGTGAAAGGAGAGGTGAACGTAGAGCACAAACCCAACAATCAAGACGGGAGTGGTCTTCTCCAAGCCGAGAAGCAGAGGGAGCTTCAGCTGGATTTGGAGAAGCAGTACACTGCTGGACTTCGAAGGAGAGATGGTCGTACGGTTGGATTAGGTCTTTGAACTTGAAGAGGGAATATTTTTGGACTCTCTCCCTTATGTTTGCTGTCATTTCGTCGTACTTGTCTTCAAGAATCTTTTTTCTTGTGTTGTTATATCTAATGCTTGTTAGAGAACTTAGTCTCTCTGCCCTAGGGCATTTCAGGTCTTGCCAAAAGAGAAATATGTGACTTTGTCATTGTTACCTTTTATTCTAAAAGTGGATTTGTTTGCGTGTTTCCTATTGACAAGCTATTGCTCTCTCTCTGGATTAGGTCATTGTTACCTTTTACCAAATGTGGGAGAATGGCCCTGTGCTCAGAAGGTTACATCCTTTATGGTTTTGGGTCGTGGCAAATTTTTTTTCAATAAATACAAATTATTAATTTATATATATATATTAAAATAATTAAATTCTTTTTAAAAAATATTTTAAATTTAATTTATAATATTTTATATTTATAAATTTATAAATATGTTCTTATATTATAATTTAAATAGAGAAAAATATTATTTATGTTTTATTTTTAAATTTAAAAAAATAATTTAAATATTTTTTTAAATTATTTAAGAAATATTAGAAAAAATTTAATTTATAATTTTATATTTATGAATACTTTTTAAAAAATATATTAAATACAAATATATTTTAATAAATTAATTTTTTTGTTTTATAACATTTTATACAAAAAAATTATAAATTGATTTTTAAAATAAATTTAAAATATTTTTATTTTGTGTTTATAAAAACTTATTATTTTATTTTTAAAATCAAATACAATGAATTTAAATATTTTTATTTAAATTATTAAAAACTATAATATTTTATACTTTAAAAGTTTTAATTTAATTTTATATTCATTTTATAATATTTTAGACTAAAAAATTTACAAATTAATTTTTTAAAATTAAAATTAAAATATTTTTATTTTATATTCATAAAAAATTATGAATTTATTTTTATTTTTTAATTTAATTTATAAATATTTTTTATTTTTATTTAAAAAGTATTATAGTTGTTCAATAATTTAAAAAAATAATTAAATTATTTTTATTTAATTTTTAAAAATAAAATAAAATTTTGTAAATTAAATTACAAAAAATAATTTATGAATTTTTGTAAATATAAAATATTTTAAATTTAATTTTTAGAAATTAGATTATAAATATTTTTAGGATAAAGTATTATAAAATAAAAAATTTAATTTATAATTTTATATTTATATATAATAAATTTATTTTTAAAAGTGCTTATGAATATAAAATTATAAATTAAATTTTTAAAAAATATAAAATATTATAGTTTACTGACAAATATTTAAGACTCGAAGAATAAATCTATGATAGCATGTAATAAAAGTTTACTGACATTAAGAGGAATGTTATAAAAGAAATTAGATATTAATCAGTTATGAAATAAATTCCTAAACTTAGTAATTCGGGTATATAATTAAAGGTTTTAAGAGATTATTAGTCTTAGGTTTTGAATGTTGATCAACTTCTAAGATTAAGCCATGATTGAAATAAAAATCTCAGTGTCGAAAAACGATCATCTCATATCAAAAGACATGACAATGAACTTACTTGAAGATCAAAGTTTGGTCGTGTCTAGCATGCTCCCTTGGATTTGAATGTCATGGGCATTTATGTATGAATGCACTATACAACTAGGGTATTCACCCTCCTTGACGATAATTGCTTTTAAGAAAGATAATAGTGTCTTAGGTCCTATGAGTGGTATTAGAGCCAAGGTCACGGGTTCGAATCCTAATAGTGATATTAAGGGGAAGACTATTGGTAAATTAGAGTTTGGTGGCTTCTAACATACTCTCCAAAATTTGAATATTGTGGGCGCTTATTTATGAATGCATAAAAGGCTAGGATATGCATTCTCCCTGACAACAATTGCTTTTAAGAGAGATGGTAATACTTAAGGTCTTACAAAACTCCGAGACCTCTTTATAAACGAAAATCTGAACCATAATATTGAACCTCAAGACCTCTTTATCAATGAATGTCTTAGCCATAATGTTGAACTCAAAGACCTCTTTATCAATGAATGCCTTAGCTATGACGTTGAATTTTAAAATCTTTTTGCAACAGTTATTTGATTATGTGAGAAGTTTAAATTCATAGATTTTTTCGCAAGTAAAAAGAGATTTTTTAGCCCAATGGTTATATCCCATAATAAAGGCTTGCGATTCTATGTTCTTAAAAAAGTTGTGATAATAAGAAACGTGACGGCCATTAAACTTGAAAGATAATAAAAATGTAAACCCCGTTTTTCTTATATAAGGATAATTTGATCATTTTATTCCATATCAGTATTTTTATAATTTTTTATAAAATACATGTTTGGGTATAATAATTAGTAGTTGACACTAAGTCAAGGCTTAGTATAAGATTTGGGAAGAATTAGATGAAAATCGGTTGAAAATGGTAAAGGTTTCAATTTAGACTTAGACGAACACTTGATATTCGAAATTGAATTCCTACTAATTAAGATGAGTAATTGATGAATTGATTTTTACTATTTAAAGAGAACTCAAATCAAATAAAAAAATATTAGAGTGAAATTGGACATTAGATGAGGGAAGAATCAATTTTGAAAATAGAGGTGAGCGAAGATGGAAGCCGAACACCCTAAAACCACCGTAGAAATATACTAGAACTGAATGGCCATGACCGACATTAGTTTGGGCATTAGTTGGACCCTGAAAGTAAAAAGGGCACCAAATTTATAAAATGACCCTATAATTATCTAAAATGCCCCTTCTAGAGTTTTCTTTTTTTTATACTTTTAAAGACAATTCTATAATTTTTGAGAGTATTATAAACATAGCCAAAATTGGGTGGGTGAGTGGGTGGGTGTTCATCTTCTTTCCCTCGTCTCCCCCTCTATTCTCTGCTTTTCCACTCTTTGTCTACACAGCCTTCATTTTTCCTCACATTTTTGCCATTCAGACATTAAATTTTCACTATAAATTGTTATAACTCGATGTCCTCTAGAAGTATTATGTTTTTTATTTGGTTAAAAAATTAAGTGGACGAAAATTAGGGTTTATACCCTAATTTGAGGCTTTTCAAAATTGGAAGCAATTGAAGCTTTCCAAGGTCTCCAATCATCATTTGGTAAGATTCTTCACTCAATTGACTTATTAATTTCGTAATTTGATGAATTAAAATTTTTAAGATTTACTGTTTATTCAAAAATCTTTGATTTAATTATAGAAATTTAATTTAAATTATGTTAATTAGAACGTAGAGTAGATATAATTACAATTAGATTGTTGAAATTTTGAATTAGAATTTTGGACATTAAGTGTGTAATACCTCGTACCTATAGTTAAGGGTATTTTTGTTATTTTTTATAAAATATATATCCTAGTATTGTTAACGAAAGGCTTACTATGTTATGAGATTTAATATGAAATTTGAAAAGATTTAGAAAGAAAAAGGAATAGAAATAGATATAGAGAACTAAACAGAAATTTATCTGCAGGAGAAATTTAGAGATAGAAGGTATTTAATGGAAAGAATGATTTCGGTCGAACGAAAGATATTTGAGTGTTATTGATATGGTTAGCATTATGAGTGAAAATTTTAATTTTCTCATGCATAGAACATCTGTGGTCTAGTGGTAGATAGTTCTTATGTTTTTAAAGTAGGGTAATGTAGGTTTATGTAACATCCCGGTTCGATGAGGGCGATAAGTGGGGCCGGGGCTGAGAGAGCCTGAGTAAGGAGCGGCTTCTGACAGACTTTTAGGATGGTAAGGATGAACCGAATCCCACATCGAAATGGGAGAGAAAGTTACTGGGCTATATATATAGAGTTGAAATCAAGTTATCAACAAGACCTTTTAGGATGGGTGGTGGTTTAACTCCAAGAATTACGCAGTTAAGCGTGCTTGGACAAAAGTAGTACTAAGATGGATGACCTCTTGAGAAGTTCTCGTGATAACCCATTCTAAAAATAAAACCGTGAGGCCCCAAGGGGTTAGGTCAAAGCGGATAATATTGTTGACAGACTTGGACCAGGTATTACAATTGGTATCAGAGCCAACTCTCCTTCAGTACAATGGTAGTGATTCGGGGATGAACCAGGCAGAAGTTGGTGGGCCTGTAACATCCCGGTTCGATGAGGGTAAGAAGTGACGTCGGGCCTAGGGAGCTTGAGCAAAGAGCGGCTTCTGACAGGCTTCTAGGATGACAGAGATGAACTGAATCCCACATCAAAATAGGAGAGAAAGTTACTGGGCTATATATGTAGAGTTGGAACTAAGTTGTCAACAAGGTCTTTTGGGATGGGTGGTGGTTTAACTCCAAGAACTATGCAATTAAGCGTGCTTGAACAAGAGTAGTACCAAGATGGGTGACCTCTTGGGAAGTCCTTGTGATAACCCATTCTAGAAACCAAACCATGAGGCCCCAAGGGTTAGGTCAAAGCAGACAATATTGTTGACAGACTTGGATGAGGTGTTACAGTTTATGTTTTTGTTTTGTGATTAATTGGTTGAGAACTTGAGATCTTCTATGAATGCATGAGTGTATAAATGAGTGTGTCTATGAATGCATGAGTGAATGAATGAGTGTGTATGTCTATGAGAATTATTGATAGGATAAGTGAAATATAATTATTGAGAGAATTATTCAAAATCCATGCATTGACATTAAACTTAGAGTAGATGAGTGAAGTAGACTTGTGTTAATAGTTTTAGAAAATTAATATGTATACTTAGAAGAATTTTAATTAATTTTGAATTCAATTAAGTTGATTATGAAATCCGAACTTATGAGTGCCTTGTTCTTATAAATAAATGTTAGACATAAAATCTTGAGCTATTAAAAAAAAACTACTAAACTACTCTAATGTTTTGAAGGTCTTAATAACCAAAGGGTGATCATGAAACGTCATCAATCACGTAAAATAAATCTTTGAAATAAGAGTATGCAAAGTAACTTGTGTCTCTGAAAGGTTATATCACATCCCGACCTTAGGAATCAAATATGTGGCAACCGTTTTGAATCCAAGAAATGCACCATATTAACTAGAATACATTTTAAGGATATGTAAGGCATTAAAACCTATTCAAATTCATTTCTAAAATATTATAGTTTGTTTAAACACATTCAAAGCACATGTAAATCAATATCATATTACAACACAAATTCATTATAATGATTATCCATTTTCACAACAAATCACTATAATAATTATTCAATTGAATAAAATATATAGTTTTAAATTTATTTAATACAAATTTTTTATTCACTGGAACATACTATGTGTAAATGAGTCGAATACTTGAAAAGTATACTGAAATTTTTGTCAGCTCAACTATGTCTGCACATGACTATATTATCCTAAAATATGAAAAGAGAAAGGTGAGTATTTGAGAAAATACTCAGTGACCAGATATGAAAACAAACTTGTAGATATAAAATCATACTCATGATTCGAGTAATCACCATTCACTCAATTTATCCATAACAATGATGTGGCATAAAACACAATTCAATAATAATCAATAATTCAATACTTCTCAGTTTATAAGATTCTATCCCCAATTAGTATAGGTAAAAATATGATAGCATACTATATTATATGGGATTATTGGATCATATGGTTCACCCACCCTATTTCATATTGTGTGATTGATCGTCACCCTTGGGCCTATTAGATCATGTGGATCACCCACCTTATTTCATACTGAGTGATTGATCCTTACCCATGGGCTTATTGGACTCTATCCACCTTATTTCATACTGTATAAAAATCCTTGCCCTCAAACAATCCATAACAATGGCTCATAAGACCAAAACAATAAAATTATGACACACAAGACCAAGACAATGAAATTATAGCACACAAGGCCAAAATCATCATTAATAAAATCATATTATAAAATACTGGCACTCTAGACAAATTCATCAAAATTCATCATTTAGAAATGCTCGTAATATATCTAATCAAGATTCATCATTTAAAAAATGCTCGTAATATATCTGACTTCAGTCTCAAGAATCCAAAAATCAATATGCCACAACTAAAATATCATCAAAAGACTAATAATCATAGTTAGCCTTCGGCCTTATACACATATATAAGCAAACATATGACAATCATTATGTAGATCCACCACAAATAAGGGACCCTTTCGATCACCACATAATTAAATAACTATACCTTTTAACACAATTTACATATATATACACATGTATGTAATTATTTCCCATTTTTCTAAAGTGTATAAAAACATGTAAATATTTTTAAATAACATTCAAAGGAAGAATAAGAATAAAGAAGTTATCTACTCATAAGTCTGAGACGATGAATCACTCTTTTGGTGTCCTCCTTATAATAAGGATTTTCTAATCAAAGCTCTCGTGCCTATAAACATACATCTATAAGGTTCAACATTCTTTCACACAATATATTCATGATATAAAATGTATAATTCACATGATTACAAGTCTAACCATCGTAACGATCTTTATTACTCTATTATTAGACACATCTCTCTCTCTCTCTTCCTTTAGTTATTCTGATTCTCACTCATTAACGAATGATTCTCAGTTTTCTCAACACTATAATATACTTAAACATCCTAATTTATCAATTCAATTGATGAGTTAGATTATGCTTAAAATCTAGGGTTTTAAGAACAGTAACCCCAATCACTCTTTTCTAGATTCATACATAAAGTTAACTTAAATCAAAGAAATAAGTTAAGGGGTTATAGTTACCTAAGCTAGTAGACATATTTTAAACCCCTCTTTACTTGATTTCACCTCTTGACTCCTAGTCGTCCTAGACCCTTCTCTCTTAATTTCTCCCAAATTGTCAAGGAAAACTCTGATTAAATGATGCTTCCAAGTTTTGGTGTTTATTTACTATAAAATCTAAGTGAGAATCTCAAGGATTGGTAATATTTTGAATGAGAATGGATGTTAGA
>JAVXUL010000021.1:5778038-5797393 GCA_035590515.1 Trichilia minutiflora | reverse complement strand
CAAGCAACCAAGCACTAACCATTAGCATGGATTTAATGGAAACTAACCTCACAAGTGTGAAATATCAAGAGAACAATGAAAACCCCTTCAAATCCTCCTTGGCTGAATTTTTAGAGAGAGAGAGCTTGTGAATTTTTCTTAATTTTCCAAAAATTAACTAAAAATTGGTGAAGTTGCCTATTTATCGACCCTAGATCATTTACTATTTTATCCTTGGTCAATTAATCAATTAAAATTTCACTTAGGTCCCAAAACTTTGAAAACATGACAATTTGGTCCTAAATTCGGTTAAACCCTTTTGACCAAATTTGTTTTTATTTCATTTATATTTCAAAATATAAATAAAATGATATAACTTAATATAAGTCATATTTGGGTTAATAGACCTAGCTTTCTAATTTATTAAACCATTTAATATATAAACCGTTTGTAATTTTCGGCATAATATTATCTCCGAGTGTGTTAGCACTCTTGCAGATAATATTCACTCTCTCTAATGAAAGGATGAGGGATTTTTATTAATTTTGAAATCTTGGTTTATTGTGGTATTAGCTATGAGCCAAAAACGATCTTATCGATTTCAATCCGAATAATTTTAAAACTCAACGACCATGGTTAACATGTAGTAATGTGTCATAACCCCTAACCCACAATGAAGAACTTCTCTATTGAACCTTTATGCTTGATTATATGTTTTGTATGGATAGATTCCCTCCGTTTGTCAAATCCATACTGAATTAGGGTTTACGGATGTCAAAACCCCCTAAATCCAACTTTAGTTTAGGTTATTAGTCAATAGGTTTTGAACTCATTACTACGATACTCTTTCGTGTAATATTAAATACTTTGATCAAAGATTTTGATTTCATATGTTTACTAATACCCGATTGGGAACTCGAAGGTGGATCGAGTCAATGGAATCTCGAAATCCCTAATATCGAGTTAATGGATTCAATATTGATTGGTTGATATTTTTTTAATATAAATAATATATTGAAAAATATGATTAGTCTCGTACTTATGTACCATATGAGCCATATATATCTATACTAAAGCATAACACTGACATCTCAGGTCTAAGAAATAATTTCAAACTAGTAAAATCTTATGAGCAATTATTGACATCATACATCCGTGTAATTTGTCATAACTTTGGTCACGTTCAAAAAATAGTTCTTTAACTATTAATCCACACCAATGTCCTAATAACATGACAATCATGTCACCCACACTATTATCATCTCATGATAAACATCGGAGACATCTGGTGTGCTTACTATGCAATATCGATGCCCAATTGATATCACTTTTGCAAGGAACCATTTAGATAATAAGAATTATCAAGGCAATTTATGTGTGCACTCTTTCATTGGTATGATCAATAAGAGGAAGCAACATGCACAAATAAATTGAAACAATTTCTTTATTAATATAATAATGTACAGTACATAATTGTGTAATAACTCAATACAAGATGTCCAAAACCGACAACACGAATGGTTTTAGGGCATACTACACTAACAAAGACAGCCTTCAAGGATGAGGCAAAGCAGTCGCCAAGAATGAGGCAAAACAGCCGTCAGGAATTCGGCCAAACAACCTTTAGGAATGAGACGAATTGTCCCCAGGGATGAGACGAAATGGCCCCAGGGATGAGGTGAATTGGCCCAGGGATGAGACGAAATGGCCTCAGGGATGAGACAAATTGGCCCGAGGGATGAGGCGAGGTGGCCTCAGGGATGAGACGAATTGGCCCCAGGGATGAGACGAGCCCCCAGGGAAGAGATGAAATGGCCCCTAGAATGAGGCGAAATGGCCCCTGGGATGAGAGGGCTCCCAGGGATGAGACGGTTCTCAAGGATGAGAGGGCTCTCAGGGATGAGACGGAGAGATTGCCTAGGAGCATAGGGATCACCTGAGAGGAGTAAGTGATCCTGGGAGTAGGAGGATCACCTAGGAGTAGAGAGTGATCCCTGGGTGCAGGGAGATCACCTGAGAGCAGAGAGTGATCCTGGGAGCATAGCGATCACCTGGGGAGCGACGCTTCAATGGCTTTTCGTTCATTTCCCACAAACGACGCCAGCTGTTTGTGCAAAAAATGTCCGGCGACTTTCATGCACCCAATAACGAAAATCTCCGACGAATTTCTTACAACAAACGAGGAATAGCCTATGGTTGAGAAGTGGCTGTTTGGTATTTGTGTTTGTGGCTGGACTTGGGTGATTACCAAGCTGCCTACGTACCCCCTTTTTTCTCTCTTTTCTCCTTCTTCCTAGCTTTTATCTCTCTTCTGGTTCTTCTTCTTTTTCTCCATTTTTCTTCTCTCCGGTGAGGGGGGATTAAACCATACGTAGTTCTTTTGGGGGGAGGGAATGGTGTTTTTATAGAGGAGGGTGATCTAACAGACTGGGGTGGCAGGGTGACAGCCCTAAGGAGTCATAGGATGGTTGTATTTAAGAGGGGTGGGGGCCACACAATTGACTTGACAAGACATGTACTGCAGGGGCATCAAATCACCACCAACACCTTGTTTCTTGGATAGCCTATGTTCAACGGTTATCTTTGATTGAGATGTACCCATGTAGAAGATATGCAAGTGTAATTGATATGATGCTCTTCAAAAAGCAAATAGATGATTATTTTACAAGTGAGTGCTTTCATGGGTAGCAAGAGTGGATTAAATTGTAAATTATCTGTGATGTTTCTTTTGCATATGATGCAAGGATTTGCCCTTTACGTAACTTTTATGCTGTATGTATGGTTCTAAAGCTAAATGAAATTAACTTGAATGCAATTCTTGTAAACTTAATGATGGTAGATGTAGAGAAATAATGAGTATTTGTTTTCTTGTCTCTGGATAGTTAGAATGTTGAGAATCCATTCTGAATCATCCACCGTATGGCTGTAGCTTTTGAATGCTATCCATAGTGTGATTATTTTGGAGTTTGGTTACCTAAGGGTTGGATTTGGTCCTTTCTTGTGATGCTGTTGTCATTGGGGCAAAATACGAAATAAATGAATCATTATGTTCTTTTTGGTTCGTCACAATGTTTATTTCTAGCGGACTTGATGAAATATTACAAAAATGGTTTATGAGGTGGTTCTGTGATTTTATTTTAGGTATTTATAAACAGTTCCAAGTATGTTTGCCGCTCACTATTCTCATTCTCAAATTTGTGCTCAATGATGACATTTTTTTGTATACAGGGACTCCTAGGCGTGACCATAGTTCTAGTCCAATCTTTTCAAGGGAATATCCTGCACAAGTTTCTGAACTTCAAGAAAGAAGGAAAGACAATGAGAGGGAATTGGACAGGGATTCTGGTCGAAAGCACTATGGTAGAGGTGGTGATTCCTATAGACATTCTAGGCAATCCTCCAGGAGTTCTCATGGTTACTCAAGGCATGATGAATATGTCAAGCAGTGCAAGTATGCAAATGATGAGGATAGAAACTATCAGAGGTTAACCTCTCGCTCTTGTCGAGAGTCGAAGGGTAGCACTCATTCAGAGTATGCAAGGCAGGAAACGGAGAATGGCAGGTCAAAAGACTTTTTGAGCGGTGAAGATAAATCATTACGTGATAGATATGATGTTACTGGGCATAGAAACAAGGACAAAGAGAAAGAATCATATCTAGAGCGTCAGAAATATAAAGATAAGGATTCTTCATCTGACAGAGCTGGATCTGGTAGGAGGCACACTAGCTCAAATTCAGGAGAGATGGGTAGAGATTGGCATAAGCAGGACAGAGATGGCCGAGATGAAAAAAGAGATTATCGTAGGAGTTCAGGAGATTATAGAAATGATCGTGCTGTTACATGTGAAGAATCCAGAGGTCGCTGTAATGAATCATCTTCTGGAAAGGACTATGGTGGATACTACTGGAAAGAGGTTTATAGGAATGATCCAAAGGAATTGGATGGTCAGAAGCTTGCCAAAGAGGAAAAGAAGAGATATGATGATGGTGAAACCAACAGGGACGAGTGCCGATACTTTACAGCAGACAAATCCGATTTTGTGACTGAAAAACAAGAAACTCCAATCAAAAAGCAAAAGGCTTCCAACTGGGACAAGGGTACAGATTATGTTAACTTCTCTTTCATATTTTAAACTTATTACCTTACTGTTGTCTATATCTGCTTATGTTTGTTTGATGTGCATTTAATCATTATCTGATTGCTATATGATTAATTTCAATGTGATGTAAACTGTAGCTATCAAAGGGACATCGATAAGTTCAGTGCAAGCTCAAGACACGGGTGGCAATGGGGCTTTTGTACATGCCAATGATTTAGACGCGGCAAAAGTTGCTGCAATGAAAGCTGCTGAATTAGGTTTCCCTCTTTGCCTCAAAATCAATTACTTTGAATTTCTTTTTCTTTCTTTTTTTTTGTTGGTTTGCGGATTGAATGACCATTAGTGTTCAGTAACCTAGCTCTTGTCTAGGAGCAAAGTGCTGGTTTTATATCTTCTGTCCTCAATCTAACTCTTCTCCTACCAACATCCTGGACTGATGCTAATCTATAATTGTTAATAGCGTATGATTAATTTTATGAGTGCTAAAGCCTAGTGATTTTTTTCCTAAAACTTTGATTATGAACAGGCCGTTCGAGTTTATTTGTCCCTGGTGTTTGATTCTCATTCATTGTTGTTTTTCCATGACTGAATTACTTTTATGTTTTGAAACTTGGTTTAAGTTCTAAAATTCCTGGGCATGCATTAACTAAGTTTTTGGTTTTCTTGCTGACTATTTCTGACTGACTTTTCAATGGCATAAATATCTATCTACTACATGATGTTTATAATTACTGACCAGTTTGTCCTATTCCTGTAGTCCTATTGAGGGCATCATGAATGCGGTAGCATAAATTCATCCAATAGCACTTATAATTTATTTTCTCTGATATTTTCTTTATATATTGTCAATGGAACAGGTTATAGTATTTGGTGCTTCAGTTATATCTTTATTAGTTTGTTTAAGATTGATTGTTTAAGGAAGTGAAAATCTTATTTGTTTGTGGCTAATGCAACGTTTAGAGAGGACATTGTGGGTTTCTTATAAAAGAGATGATTCCATACCTAAGCAGAATCTGATTTGGGTCCACTATTACTTCCACGAATTGAAAAAGGGTTTTTTCTTTCTGTTGAGGAATTGTTATATTCTGCATACAATTGTTTATAGTTTTTAACTGCCATATGAATTAAGGTTCTCTATATTCCAAGAAAATAGGGAGGAGCAAACTAACTATTTCTGGGACAAAATTCATCTTTTGGCGTCACTTTTTATCTCCATGTTTAAGGAGTTCCAAGATACATCCTTCTTTTTCATTCTTTTAAACTGAGGATTTCTTTTAGGTGTTTTTTGAGGACAGTCTGTGTGTAGTGTTATAGTGTCATTGTTTTTGTTTCGTTTCTTTGTGTAGCGGCAGTCAATCCTCTCCACCATTAAAAAGAAAAGGTCTTTAATGCTTCTAGAAATGAATTTATAGGATTCTTTTCAAGTTGATGGCCAAGCACACCCGACATAGGTCCGATCCTGAGTTGTTCTCACTTGGATGTTTTTTCTTTCTAATGCAGTTAATAAGAACCTTGTTGGGGTGGGATTCATGTCTGCTGACCAAAAGAAGAAGCTGTTGTGGGGAAGCAAAAAGGGCACAACTGCAGAAGAGGTATTTCCTATAAGTTTTCTAAAGAACCCTATATATTTGGCTTGTTGGGTTGTTTATGCTACCTACCACCAGTTTCTCTTTTCCTTTTTCCAAATTGTTAAAGTCTAATTCTGGACGGCAATTGTTGCAGCCTGGTAACCGATGGGATACTTCACTGTTTGGTGATCACGACCGACAAGAGAAGTTCAAGAAACTTATGGTATATCTCATTTTCGTCATTTTGTTGTGTGTTGTTTTATGTGCATGTTTCAGGGAGTAGATGTCTCTTGTGTCAGTGTGATTTTTGAAATAGTAGCATGCGGTGGTAACATTGAAACAGAATATTGTTGCATGTTGCTGTTCAAAACCTTCTCAATCAGAGTTTATTCGTGTACTAACACTGTTTTAGAGTCTGAGGTTGCCTTGGTACATATGGCCAATTGTAGGGTGTGAAGGGAGAGGTGAAGGTAGAGCACAAACCCAACAATCAAGATGGGAGTGGTCTTCTCCAAGCCGAGAAGCAGAGGGAACTTCAGCTGGATTTGGAGAAGCAGTACACTGCTGGACTTCGAAGGAGAGATGGCCGTACGGTTGGATTAGGTCTTTGAACCTGAAGAGGGAATCTTTTTTGACACTCTCTAGTATGTTTACTGACAATTCTTTGTACTTGTCTTCAAGAATCTTGTTTCTTGTGTTGTTATACCTAAGGCTTGTCAGAGAACATAGTCTCTCTACTCTAGGGCATTTCAGATCTTGCAAAAAGAAATATGTGACTTTGTCATTATTATCTTTCATTCTAAAAGGGGATTTGTTTGCATGTTTCCTATCAGAAAGTTATTGCACTCTCCGTTGTTTTCCATTTCTCACAAAATATGTACTTTGTTTCTACAGTGTGCAACCCACGATAGACTCTGCATCTTTTAATCTTTGGGCTGTATTCTGCAGTAGGCTAGTCTTTTGCCTCATTGTATTGTTCCTAGATTTTTCGTTTATTTAAAGTCTGCATATATATCCGTGTGTTTGTGTGAATGGTCAACATGACAGGTTAGCTTCGCAGCTTAGCAATGTTAGTTTGCGCCTGTCATCTTCAATATGTGCAGTTCATATTATTCTGTTTTACCATCTTTTTATGCTGATTAAAGAACAGATTTAGGCACCTAGTTTCATCATCTCTAGTAGAAAGCAAAACATTTGATTTTTTTTAATATGATTTTGATGGCATGCTTAGCACGAGGACAATGAATTGTACGTGATGTGCATCCTTATATCGAGTTGAAAGGGTAAGAGACAAAGGTGATGACTGCCAAACTTCAGAACTTTTAAGAAATCAAATCCTCTGATCGTATGCATGTTCTGCTATGGCTGGAATATTTCTGGGATTTCTTTCTGTCAACAAAAGTTTCAACTATGATTATGCATTAAAAATTACTAGAATCAATGTTGGAAGATATTGTAATGCAAAGTAGGTTTAAACTTTAGAACCAAAGTTGTAAGAGCCCACTTGATCCCCAGAAGCGTTCATGGTTGTAATAGCAGTCTCCTCCACTTCCAACATTATAAAAAATAAAAAATGAAAAAAAGGAGGAAGAAGAAGAAGGTTACATCACACCATTTTTGTTGCAATTGCTAAGCAATCATAAGTTATGCCTATGCTGATGGGATAAATGATAATGGTCCATTCTTTGTAATTTTAATTGGTTTCAGAAATAATAAATAAATCAATTATGGATTCCGTAGGAATAAGTTTTTGAAGAATAATTCGAACCACACCAAATATTTGGAGTATAAATCTCAGCACACTATTTTATTCATTTTAATGGGCCATATGATTCCTTTAAAGTAGACTCGTCACATCTTCCCCACATCACATTATTATGAATGGTAGGAATAATTTTTTTTTTATTGCTAGTGACTTGGGCAACTATATCTGGCAAATTATGTTATTTAATATTTTTTATAAAGCTTAACGGAGAATCATAATTTTTTTTTAATATTTTATTATTGATGTTATCATAATGTACAAGACAATGTTACAATAAGAAAGACATAGATTACATAGTTTTATATTGATGTGATTTATTAAATAATTTTAATATTTTATTTATAATTATCATAGTAGAATGATAGATACGTTTATGATATTACTAGAGGTTGAGTTGCGATAAACACTTCTTCTCTTTAGTTTAACACACTCGTGTTTGATTTTGAGAATAAGTAAGAGATAAAAATATATTTTTTTCTTAAAAAAAAAAATTATCACGTATGATATAAATGCATTTTTTTAAAAAAGAAAGCTCCATTATTATCTTCATTGGAAAAAAAAAATCAACATGTGACAAACAAGTTGAAAAATGTCAAAAGCCTTTTCGGCATGAGTTTTGATTTGAGTGAAGAATAATGATATTTCTTAATAGTTGTCAAAACTTAAAGCTATTAGTCAATTAACGTATACTTTGTGGCCAGTAAAACGTTTAAGGTCTTAGTTTTATTTTTAATTAAATTTTTTAGAATTTAACTAAATTCTAAAATAAGATAATTATATTTTCTTAAAAAATTATAAAAATTCAAGAATTTGAATAATGTTATCTCATTTTAAAAGTATAAATATAATATTTTAACGAGAAATAATATAGAAATAATATAAGTTACCCACATGCACATGCACATACACATACACATAGAACACATTACAAATTTACAATGTGTGATATAATTTTCTTGTTTTCTTTAAAATAAAAAATGAGGACCCACCTATTAATCATCCTAAAATCTAAATCTCATTGTTTGCTTTCTTATCATTCTATGTAATTAAATAATAAATGCTTACTTAAACCTCATTGATTGATTCTAATTTCTAAAGCTCCACTTAACTATTTTCAAAAGCAACCCTTTTCATTTTGGGACCATCGTTTATGTGTTTTTATTTCTTTCTTTTAAACTTTGTGGATTGCATGTAATTATGGGACCATCGTTTATGTGTTTTTATTTCTTTCTTTTAAACTTTGTGGATTGCATGCAATTAGTAGCATTGTTTGCATCACATTCACATCAATTAATTAAAAACCTTAATGGTGGTGGGTTGCATTTGATTTATGAGATAGTGCGGTAAATCTAATTGGGTTTGTTCTTTTGAAGACCAAACGAGTGAATCAAATATTTGGAGCATCAAAAATAAAAACAAAATCAATTTTTCCTTTGACTATTAAAGGATCACCACCACCACGTAAACAAATCTCAAATTATATATACTTGTTCATAATCTTCTCCTAGATTGCATTTTAAACGTTTATTAATATTTGTAATAGGATAGCTATTCTTATGGTAGTAGAATTGATTTGTATATGCCTTGTAAATGAGCAATTGTAGTATATGTCCATAGTTTATTATAATTTTGTAAAAAGAAGATTGGGTGTTTTTTATTAAAAATAAAATCAATAAAATTCTTATAAATTGATTTAACTAATTTGTAGAAAAAAGAAAGAGAATAATAACATAAATAGTATCCTTATCTAAACAACTAAAAGTTGTGCTAGAGATTCTAATTTATACCTAAATACTATAGAAATTGAGATATCATTATCACATCATTTTACATATTAAATAGTATTTCAAATCAGCTAAAATTTATATATATGAGGTGTTGTGATAATAATATGTTAATATTCATATTATTTAACATATAAATATTACAATTTTAATATTACCCAATAACTAATACTGATAAGATGGCTATAAATCTTCATTAAAACTAAGTACATTAGATAAAGTTCTCAAAAGTTGGAACATTTGAATGGACAACCTGTATAAATCCCTAAATATCAATTTGTTGGTCATTGCAAAGCAAGGCAGAAATTAAAGGATCTCCAACTTTTAATACACAATTGGATAAACCAAGAGTAGACACACTCAAGATTATGAATCCATTTGAAACTCTAGCTTTCTATTTAAAAAAGAAAAAAGAAAGAACTAAAATGGTCCAAAGAATTTTATTTTTATCTGCAACCTCAATTTGGTCCTACAAGCTCAAGATTCCACCAACCTCATCCATTTCGTAGCAACAAAACAGATTCCAATTAACTTCTTTCAAAGGTTTTCCAATATATGATAAATTGATAAGAGTTTTAATAATTTGACTAGTTATGGCCACCATCGCTTTGGGGATGGTGCATGAACTGCTTTTTTGAAAGAATGTATATAGTTGAAGGGAACATGTGCTAGAATTTTTAATAGAGGAAAATCTCTTTAGCAGCCAAAGTAGAACAATTAAAATTGATAACTAATATTAATATTAAAGGAGCTATGCGTTTTGACTATAAAAACAGCAACGATAATAGTATTAGAAATATCAATAGCTTCTTTGGTTTTTCTTTAAATTTTCAATTCTAGAAAAACAAAAATGAATCGATCAATTATTGATCAAGTTTGACAATGCCCAAGAATCATCCAATTCATATGCCCAAAAGAAAGCATGATAAATAAATTAGACGATGGGATTCCAGCAGAGTCCCAATTAACACAAGCATCTTTACAATTAACACAAGCATCTTTTCAAAAACCATTTGGTATAACGACATTTGGCATAACGTCGTTACTCCATTTGGTATGACGACAAAATTTATAATTAAGAAATTAATAGGGCATGAAGATGGTGGACAAAACAAGAATTGAGACATTGGAAGCATCATATCTATATCTATAAAGATATGTATGCAAAAATGCAAAATGGTTGTTGGCCCCATAAATTCTCTTTTTTATCAACAATCAAAATTGAAATTCTTTATTCTCATTCAATTTTTACTAGTAGGGGCATGATTTGTTTTCCAATTTCCATGGTTGGAAAGTATTTAGGGAGTTGAGAATTTGGTGGAAGTTAGGCAAAAGAATGAGGTGAGCTTTTATGGCCTTTGTGACATATCATAGCACTTACTTGACAACCACCACAACCCACATCTTTGAAACTTAAAACTTTAAATGCTCTTAACCTCCCAAAACACACACCACCAATTAGATAATTGTCCTTTTCTTCTCTTCTTTCCAATAACTTGTGAGAAATATTGTGGGTAAAATTATAAAGGACCCCACGTCAGATTCATCCTCGTCCTCATCAGTTATCATACTTATTGATGTACAATTTCCAATATGTGAACTTCCTACCAATTTCCAGAAAAGCAACTTCGCAAGCACTTTTTTAGTTAAGCTGAAGTTGCACCAATTACACCTAATTGCGGTATATTATTTAGCGTTATTGCATTAACCACCAACCCATATCTATATTTTATCCTTTTGGTCCTTTCACCTCACATTCATACATATTGACATGTGACTTGTTCAGGGTTCTCATCAAAGCCAAATCTAGCATAGCTATGTTCCCTTTATATTTTATTCCTCATATAATTTTCTTTCTTCCCTCTCAAATCTTTCAATCTGTAACTGTCAGCTGTTCTCCATCCCGTACAATTTGGTTCTCTCCCATTGGTGGGAGTTCTCTGCATCTGGATACTCAAATGCGCATTAAAGAAGCAAACCCATTTGTTTTTTCATCTCTGTTGCAGGTTGGTGATATCATAACTAACTAGCAATCAATGTTTTGTCGGTTGAGGTGTCTACAGATTTCTTTATATTAAAATAAACTTAGATCTTTGATTTCTCAAAACAAACACTCTTCTGATTCTCATTGGTGGACTTTCATTTTCAAAAAAATCATATTTATACACCATGTTCCCTCTGGGTTCTTCTATGTAATAACATCATTGTTTTTCGTTTCTAGTTTTCTTCTTGTGTTTTCGATTTTAGTTCTCAAACTCAATCAACCCATTTGTAAATTCGTTATAAATTCAATGCTTTTCTTCTTGATATCTTGCTTTTCTTTTATACTACTATCCAAATCCTTGTCTTTCAGGCCACCCCCACCCCCATCAATGAAGAGTGAGTGGAGTTTGTTGACACCTTGGTTTTGGAAGGGATTATCAAGCCTTTTTGTTTCATGGTTTGAAAAAGGTGGACTTGCTGTTAGATTTCACAGAGTTCCAATCATTGGGCCATTGAAGAAGATGAGGCTTGGTTCAAAACTTGCTAACGTGGAGGAACAGAAGATTTCCCTCTTGGATTTGCCTGATTTAACTTTGGAATGCATTCTTGAGAGGCTTTCACCAGCTGGTTTGTGCAATATGGCTGGTGTTTGCATTTCTTTCAAGGATAGATGCAGAAGTGATCATTTATGGAAAAAACACATGAAGCAGAAATGGGGTAGAGTCATTGGTGATGCTGCGTACAGAGAATGGAAATTGCACTTAGTGTCAAAAAAGAGAGCAAGCTTAGTAAATCAGAAGAAGCGAAAAGGATTTTTCAGTTTTCTTTATAGTCTGTGGCCTTTATCTTGGATTAGACCAGAGTTAGAGAACAACAGTGAGCCTAGAAGTCCTTTACCAGTTGATTCAATCATGGCTTGGTATGTTTCTCTTGAGAGTGGCAAATTTTGGTTCCCAGCTCAGGTCTATAATCGTGAGGTAATTTGCCGCAACCTATTATTTCTTAACTGTAGCTTGGCTTTTATTAAAAATTGTTCTTGTTTTTTCTGGTTGCATATTTATTGGATATTGAACAATTGTATTAAATTGATAAATTCTGTATATATAATGGCAGAATGGGCATGTGGGCTTTATGCTATCTTGTTATGATGCTCAACTTAGCTATGATTCCCAGACCGACACTTTTCGGGCAAGGTACAGAAAGAGATTCCCTTCTTAAGAACTTTCATATTCTAATTTACATCTCAGAACCTTCAGAATTTTCAAATTAAAACCAATGTAAATTTCTTCCTAATTTGAAGTTGCTAAACGTTTTTGAAAGAAAAAAAACGTCGGTTTAAATGCTTTAAAGCTCATCTTCAAAGCAGGTACTCACCCCATGGACGGCAAACAATAGAGGAAAATATATCTTGGGATAGGTTAAGAGCACCACCAGTTGATACTCCTTCACATGTTCTTCACCACACAGAATGTTTACAAGACTTAAGACCTGGTGATCATATTGAGATTCAGTGGAGAAGGAACAAAGAATTCCCTTATGGTACGTTTCTGAACCTCTCAAATCTTATCTTTAATTTAAACAACCTTTCTGTTCTGCATTTTGACTCTTTTGTTTTAGCAACGAATGGTTGTATTCAATTTTCTAGCAAAGACAGAGATCTAGATCGCCATGAAATTGGTCATGATACTGTTAGAATAGACAATAATTTGGGCTTAATCTAATGCAGGTTGGTGGTATGGTGTTGTTGGTCACTTTGAATCGTGTGATAGAAACGAAAATCACTGCCTTTGCTATTACAGTGGTGAGTAATCATCTGAGATTCGGTAATTCATTTCAATTTACCCACATTATGTTTTGTTGCGTTAAGTCATTAAACACTTGAAGGTAATTTGTTCTATTGTGCTCAAAATAAATGACAAACATGTTTGGGAATTGTGCTTAGTATTTAGCCAACCCGGAGCATATGGGTTTATTTATCCCCGAATGTGTAACATATTCCCTGCATTAGACCTGCATTTGCCACACCAGTTTTAATGCTTGAAGGAAGTTGATTTTTCTACTTCAGGTTACAGAGTATACGTTGTATCTATTCTTATGGATCCATTATCATTTATCTTCTAAGTTATGATATTCTTCTACCTGGATGAACATTGTGTCACAAGCGTTTGTTCTTGACACCATATGGCTTTGCCAGAAAACTACTTACTGCATAAGCTCAAAAATTTGTTGTGCATTTACTTGCTATCTAGCTCATATATGTTTCCTAATATCGCTGCTTTCGCATAGTGTCTAAAGGCTAAATTCAAGGGTGTATTGTGTACTTCTATGCATTATTTTTGTCTCAAATTTAAATTTCTGCTGAATTCAGCCGTGAAGATGTTATAAATATGCAAACATTAGGTTTGTTATTCATAGATTACAACAACTATTCCCACTCATAAGCTTCTTTCCATAAGGGATGCTTTTTAAGTCACGGTTCTACTAGGACTTACAGCTTTAGGCATTACCGGCAATCCAGCAAGAATTTCACAATGATATCTTTGCATACAGAAACAGTGATTTTGGAGTTTAAACAGTATCCTACTGGCTCAAGATGGAGGCAAACAACGATAAACAGGAATGACCATCGGGAAGTAGGCAATGAAGCTGATGGATTTTATGGAGGAATCAGAAAGCTTTATAAGGAGGAGGAGATTTCAGTGTGGAAGAGCTTATGGCCAAACCATTCCTTGGAATAGAACAATAAGCAGCTTTCCGCTCTGTACATACACAACAAACCCCCCTTTTGAACTGTGAATTAAAAAAGATTAATTTACGGGAGAAGTTTGAAGAAGATCTAGAGTAGATTAAGCTTTACTGATTTAGCTATTCACTCCAAGACCTTGAAAGAGTACAAACACAATGTACCTTTTGTACTAAGCTATGTAATTTTTCATTTAGTACCATCCCAAGCTGGATAGAGAAAAGACACAGTAACCTGACTAGTTTCTTGGGTTAAAATTTGAGATTTCTTCACTGTAAAAGCTTTTCCTTATTAAGGCATTATGTTCTTAGACGATGCTGGTTAGAACTGGGGTTCTCTTCCTTGTATTTTCCCCACCATTTTCTTGGAAGCGAAGAATTTTCTTGTTATACAACATACAATTGCAACAGAAGATGTACTGCAATTTGTTAGGTAAAATTCTGCTAAAGTCAGAGATAATCTGAGAGGCTATTTATTAGCTTTGAGCACAAAGTTTATCTGCATGATAGCTACTTGCATTTCTTACTCGAGAGTTTTCAGCACTTAAAAAAATGGTTCTTTTGAGATTTCAATAGTCTATATAACCCATTTTTTTATTTTTTTATTTTTGATTCTTGGAAGCTCTGTAATTGTAATGATAATATGGTAGCAAGAAATGATGAAACTCATTAAAAAAAAACAATGCCATGAGTGACTACAAAAATTTCATGATTGAATGGCTCTAACAAGTGCCTCATCTCAGATTGGGCCCAGTCCGACTCTGGGTCAATTTGACTGCTAGGATTTCTAAAAGTCCACTCTGGTAATACATTCAATTCCACGTCCCATACTTCATCCATTTCGTCCTCATGTTTATGAAAAATAAGAAAAAAAGATATATTTAAAACAAAAAAAAAATTATCTATCTATCAAATGAGCTATTAAAGTGGTTGAAATTATAGCTTCCTTTGGTATGCTTCAACTATACTTTGTTTAACCATATTTTAAAGAGAATTAATAAAAAATGATCATTGTACATAATATGCATTAAAAAATGATCATATGACAAAATGTTTTTTAAAAATAACATATTTCATTATTTTTGATCTAAAATACTTTATATAAATTTTTTATTTACTAGATTGCTCCTCTTTTTACTTTACCATTCTCTCAAATCCTAATTATTTTATTTTTTTACTTAAAATGTAAACATACCACCGAACTTAAAGATTTTCATTGATGGTAAGAATTCTGGTCAACAAATCTAAAGTGTGTTTTAAATTTTATTATATACGTTGACTATTTTGTTGATGCATTGTGGATTTGATTGAATGGGTATTTAATTCTATGAGTATTTAGTCCAAAATCGAGGATTGGGTATGTTTGATTTGAAGGAAAAATATTTGATTTGTAGGAGAAATATTAAATGTAATTTTGTGACGATAGTGTTAGATTATTAGTGTGTGGTCAAAATTTAATCCGAATGAAGGGATTAGTGTTTGTTTAGCATTGGAAATGTGATGATAGTTTTGAATGAGAAGGCCATACTGCACACTCGAAAGTAACATATTTTCTTATTTTTTTAAATATTAATATATATTTAATTTAATAATAACTATAATATAGTTAGAAAATATTTAATTTAAAAATATTAATATACCTAATTATTAGCAAAATATTTAATTAATAATATGTGTGTACAATATTTAATTAAAACTATAAAAATTGTATATAACAATATTTAATTAAATACACATGATAATATTTAATCAAAGAATTATTTAAAAAATAATATTTAATAATAGAGAGAATTATTTGATAATATGTAGTAAAAATATATTTATTTATTTAATTAATCACAGGTTTAGTATATAATATTAGGGGATTGTTATTTAATTATTAAATACTGTCTTAAAAAAGTAATTAATAATATTGATTATTTCATAATTAAATAATATTAATTAATTATATTTAATTAATAATAAACATATCAATAATAAAACAATAACAAAAAATATTTATCATTAAAAAATATTAATAATAAAATTATTTAAAAAAATATTTAATTGACATTATAATATTTTATTTACTTATTTTAATTAACTATTGTCTAAATATGAAATAATAATAATTTTATTTAATTAAAATAATAATTAAGAGTTTTTGAATTAAAAGATTAATAAATTGTTAGAAATAATTTGATTAATAAATTATTAAAAAATATTACCTATATTAAATAATCATAATTACCTATATTCATATGTTAATTAACAACTATAATTAATCATTTAATAATGGTAAAAGATAATCTAATTTACATAATTTATTTTTTTATTCTTAATTTTATTAAATTTTACTTGTTGATGGATTATTAGTTGGATTTTCATTTTTTTCTTTTATTATTAGAATACAGTAAAGTCTTATTGACAAATAGAGATATTTATATTAAAGAGAACGAAGGGGGACCGTATTAAGGCTAATGTGAACTCATTATTACACTTGCATGATATCATATTAATATAGGAGAAGTTGACGATGGAGTAATAGATATTATTCAGATAGACTTGTTTTAAGTATTTCTTGACATTCAAGCAAATCTGTCTTTTTTAAAAAATTCGATATATCATATATTCTAACATGAGGTTAAGACTACCAATGATTCAGAAGAGGTGATGTGGTTTGTTGTTTAAGATGGTCTTACAAATTTTAATTATAAGAATTTTGCATTGATAACGGATTTGAAATTTGACGAATATCCGACCATTGAATCATAGAGTGAATAACTCTGTAACTTATATTTCAATGCAAGAGTCGTGATTACATTACAGATGATTAAGTAGGTTTACACCGAACTTGATATCAGTACAATAGATGACCTCGATGCGGTCAAACTATCTTTGTATTTGTTGTTAGAATGTACTATTTATGAAAGAGGATACAAATATCAATCTGGTATATGGTTATTATGGATACTTGATGATCTTGACCAGTTTAACTGATATCTATGGGGTTTTGTGTACAATATATTGATAAAGAATGCTATTATGACGAAGGCAAAAGATGGGAGTCATACACAAGGGGACGAAAACCAAACCTGTTTAGTTATGTACAATTTTGAGGGATTTTTCATTACTTTTCAAGTATAATAATTATATTGAAGCAATGTAGTATGTAATATTTTTCTCCTTTTGATAGCTTTCCTTTGTTATTATAATATGACTTCTCTTTTTTTTTTTTTTTTCAGATTTGGATTTATGAGATTATCTCTATAGTAGGATTAATTTTTGCCAAAAAATAAATAATCATCTACCTTGTATGTTGTGATGACGCTTATTGAAGAAAAATAGTCGATTAAAATATATTAATAACTATATTTTTTGCTCACATCCGATCAATTAATTGTACGAACATTATCATTTTGAGTTTGTTTTGAAGCTATTATTTATACATTGTCATTTTGAATTTGTTTTAAAGATATTATTTATACATAATTTGAAATACAGGTACCTGAAGTATTGTGATACATAGAGAAAACTGTGAAAGAGTGTCAATAACCATATTTTGTCTATTGTATGAACGTGGTCATTGAACCTCCAGAAGAGCATCATGAAGAGTATGAATGAAAGGAAATGATCGGATAGGACACCTTGCTGCACGACGTGATTTATGAGTCAACTACTTCAACTATCGAGTCTTATAATAAACCAATCACCTTCGATACCAAGTGACATGGTATATAATGCTTCTCTGCATGAACTTATGCCTCAGTCATCTGTTAGATCGAGTGTTTACCCTATTATAGTGATATATTACGCGAGTTTGATACCTTAAGAAAGGATTTTGATGAGTTTGTGTTATGACAAGAGGAGCGTACACAACGATTCAAGGATACTTTACATAATTTCATTCGTGATGTACGATAGTGGATGTACTTATATATTGCTATAAATGTTCAAGTTTACATATTTTTCTTACTTTTGATTTCTTTGTTATAGAGTTTATGGATATTGTCATTGAGTTAGGGTTGAGTTATTTAATTCTTATTTTTCATATATAGAATTTTTATTTGAGTTGAGATTGGTTTTGTGATTGAGTTGTGATGTTAAGTTAATGACTGAGTTGTGCAAAATATGATGATGGGTATTTAGTAGAATGTGCTATGTAATGAATGATTTTTTGTGTAGGGTATTTTTGTTTATATGTATATATGATTGACGAGAGTGAAGTTCAAGATTTGGGAGATAAGATGGGTGTTGAGGATAATGGACTCCCGGATATGAATGTTAGTGTATGCCCTAAAAACCATTCGTATTGTCAGTTTCAGGGTTAGTGATCTTGTATTAATTTTTATTTATTAATAAAAGAATTATTCTTTATTCACATACATTAGTTATTTCCTTTATATTGGCATGTTTATATATAAAGAATGTATGTGAAGTGTCCAAATATTTTCGTTTAATTGTTAAATAAAATTATTATATTGTTCCTTACGTACGTGATAGAGATTGGGCAACTATATCACAGAGTAAACATACTAGTTACCACCTAATTATATCATATGATGATATATGTAAGTTGACAATATGTGTATTGTCAGAAGTGCATTAATATGGATTTATAACTTGTGAACTATTTATTGAGTTGGGTAATATATTGACAAATCATATAGTATGCATGTAATCAATGATTTGTCAATAGATTATAATAGTGTGCGATGTAATCCTTAGACCTGAGACGTTTATAATCGAAATCTATATGGATGGGTATATTTCATATGGTGAATATGTGCAGGGCTAATCACGCCTTGTACAAGAAGTCTGTTTAGATATACTTTGTTCATATAGATGTTCGATTGACAATCAAGATGGGATCCGTTAACTTAACACTATAAACTGAGAGTTTCAGTTGACTATGTCCGAGTTAAGTTCCTAAACGAATGTCGATATAATGTGCAATTTTAAGTCTATGGCCATAACAATTATGATATATGATCGACGAGTTGTATAGACATCAAAATTAGGGATTTAACATTTCATGAACCCCGACTCGATCAGGATATGACAACGGAGGGATATTACCTACATGTGACGTGCAATCATTGAAGGCTTGATGAAGACATTTCTTCATCGTAACTTAGGGACTATGGCACATAACTAGACACTAACTATAGTCGTTGGGTATCGAAATATTTGAGACCAAATTATTTAGAGTCGAAGTGTTTGACATTGACTCACAGCTGAGTTACGGTGAACCTTTATGGTCCACCCAATTCCCTGAGAGTTTCCATAAAAAAGAAGAAGATAAAATGTTATTGAGAGAGAGCTAGTGACCTCATGATAACTTGAAATACCGAAATAAATTTGTGTAATCGGTATATGTATTTATTATTCTTTAAAGTATTAAAGAATTGATATACTGATATCATATAGTAATTTAATGTAAATTAATTGATCC
>JAVXUL010000021.1:5767632-5777938 GCA_035590515.1 Trichilia minutiflora | reverse complement strand
GATACAACACTTGGACTCACCGGACCATTCTACAACAAGACTACCTATACTTGGGTACACAATCTAAGTGAGATCACATATATAATTGTTACTAGAATTTTATGATCATTTAATTAGATTTATATACTGATATTTATATATGAAGATATGGCTAGTAAATCAAGATTATATGAGGACTATAGCTATAAAGAGGTAGCTTAAGGTTAGATATCGAGAAGATCACCTAGGTGATCCAATATCCAAGTGAGGAAAGTAAAAGATAGAAAGGCGGTGTCCTTGGGATACAGAGTAATTGTGCACCTTGGGATTATGTTGAGTTTAGCCACGGGAGTCATCACATGATTTCTCGACCCTAACATCAGTGATTGATAAATTTTTTAATAAAATTAAGTATGTATAACATTTGTTTTCAAATGAATAAATAAAACATATTTTTATTAAATGATTCATTGGTATTTACATACACAGAAAACTTATTGATAAATTGGGATTACTTTTGGCATAGTGATCATTGATAAAAAAGAGTCAGCCTAATAATTTTAAAACAAATAGGTCAAGGTTTTAAAATGAATAAAATATTTTCAATATTTTCGTAAATTGTTTTATTTTAAACTTTTTAACTAAATTATTAGTTTACTCATAGAGTATACGGTCATATACTTACCCCATTCGCCCCTTTAATTTTCAAGTGATCCAGAACGTAAGTAGGAAACCAAGGTGGTAGCATTTTTTAAAGTTTTGCATTGTTCAGGTATTAATCTTTAGCTCACATGTTTAAATTTTGAGTCCACTAGGATATATTTGAAATTTAAGATTTATATTTTTATTTAAAAATTTGAAAATAGATTTATATAAATTTAAATTTGTATACATTGGTCGTAATATTTGTTGAATTATATTTATAAAGTATTTTGGAAAAGTTATAATATGATTTTGAGATGTGGATAGGATGATTTCATTTGATAAACTATGATTGAAAATGAATAAATTTGATTAGTTGTTTTTATGACAAGATTTGTGTGAAATTTTGAAATGAAAACGGATAAATTTTGCATTGATTTTAGATATCATATATATTTTATAAGTTCTTAAAATATATTATAAATATTAAAATATATTTTAAAAGTTTAAATAACGATCATTATACGTGGATCCTATAAACAAACGTAATAAATACCTTGTATGTCATCTTCAATATATAGAGTTCATATTACTCTATTTACCATCTTTTATTCTTATTAGAAAACAAATTTAGCCACCATTTTTCATCATCTCTAGTAGAAAACAAAACATTTGATTTTTTAATACCATCTTGATGGCATACTCAGAACAAGGACGATGAACTATACGTGATGTACGTCCTTGTATCAAGCTGAAAGGTTTTTAGATAATAAAAACATTGACACAGGGGAAGTGACAACGGTGATGGCTGCCAAACTTCAAACATTGTAGAAATCAATCCCCTGATGATGATATGCATTTCTTTCTGTCAACAAAGTTTTAACTATTATTATGCATTAAAAATTAGTAAAATAAATATTGGAAGATGATTGTAATGTCAAGTAAAGTATGTTTAGAATTAAATTGTAAGACCCCACTTGATCCCCATAAGCATTTCATAGTTATAATTGCAGTCTCTTTCTCTTACAACATAAACAAAAATAAACTCCAAATGGACCACATCTCACCAATCATGCTGCCCCAAATGGACCACATCACATCATTTCATAAGCAATCATGCTGCCTTACTTGTGCCCATGCCAATAGGATAATGGTCCATTGATTTCAGAAATAATAAATAAATCAATTATGGGATACAAATGAATAAGTTTTTGAAGCATAATGTGAACCGCACCAAAGATTTGGAGTATAAATCTCATCACACTTACTTTATTTTAGTTATTTTAATGGACCATTTGATTCCTTTACAGTTGAATCATCGTATTTTGCTGATATCACATTATTCTATATATTAAAAATAATTTTTTATTATTGCTGCTGATTTGGACCACTTTATCTGCCAAATTATATTATTTAATATTTTTTATAAAGCTCAATGGAGAATCATAATCTTTTTTTATTTAAATATTTTATTATTGATGTAATCATAATATACAAGACAATTTTACAATAAGTGAGACACATAACTTCATAATTTCATGTTCATATTATTTATCAAATAATTTTAATATTTTGTGCAAAATTATTATGTATGTATAAGTTATGTAAAGAAAGTTGCAAAAATGAAATTAATTTGTTCCTGTGTAATTGAACGTGAAATATTATTTTGTTCCAATGGAAATTTGTATATCGCATCAAAAAGATATTTGGGCCTAGCCCTTTTTTTCTTTCGCTTGAATTTATAAATTTAATTAAAAAGTTTAAATCCTTTATTTAAAAAATATTATCACACATGATATAAATGTACCCTTTTTTTATAAAATCTATTTTGAAATTAATAATCTTTATCTAAAAAAAAAATCAAGAGAGGAACAAGTAGAGAAATGTTAAAAGCCTTTTTGTTATGAATTGTGATTTGAGTGAGGAATAATGATATTTAGTAGTAATAGTTATCTAAAGAAAACTTGAAGCTATCAGTCATATAACGTATACTTTTTAACTTTTAAGTGGAGGGCAAAATGTCTAAATTCTTAGCCTTTTTTTATTAGAATTTTTGAGGAGTTGAATTAAATTATAAAATGGGATAATGATATTTTGATATATAATTTTTTAAATATTTTTCTTAGATAAAGAATTTGTTCTTTTATTTCAAATTATTTTCATAATATTAAATTTCGGATATGTAACTAAACATCCCAAGATATTTTAATCATTTTGAAACAAAATTAAAGATATATTCAATATAATTAAATTACAAATTTACTTTTAAAAAATAGATAAAAATTCAAGAATTTGAATATTATTATCTCATTTAAAAGTAATTAAGTTACCTACATGTACATGCATATGGAATATATTACAAAAATATACAATGTGTTACATAATTTTCTTGTTTTCTTTTAAAAAGAAAAAAAAAAGGGACCCACCTATTAATCATCCTAAAATCTAAATCTCATTGCTTGTTTTCTTATCATTCCATATAATTAAATAATAAATGCTTAATCAAACTTCATTGATCGATTCTAATTTCTAAAACTCCACTTAACTATCTTCAAAAGCAACCCTTTCATGTTGGGACCATTCTATATGTGTTCTTATTTCCTTCTTTTGAACTTTGTGGATTCCGTGCATTTAGTAGTAAAGTTAACATCACATCAACTAATTAAAAACCTTAATGGTTGTGGGTTTCATTTGATTTGTGAGATAGTGGTCTAAATCTAATTGAGTTTGTTCATTTGAAGACCAAACTAATGAATCAAAGATTTGGAGCATCAAAAATCAAAATCAATTTTTTATTTGACTATTGAAGGATCCACCTACACCACATAATCAAATTTCAAATTATATATATATACTTGTCCATAATATTCTCCTAGATTGCGTTTTAATTGTTTATTGATATTTGTAATAGGATCGCTAATCTTATAATTTGCAGAATTGATTTTGTACATCACTTGTAAATAAGTATCCGTTCTATATGTCTATAGGTATTTTTATTTTATTAGAAAAAAAGATTGAGTGTTTTTCATTAAAAATAAATTTCATAAAACCCATAAATTGACTTAACTAATTTCTATGAAAAATAGAAAGAGAGAGAATAACACCAAAAATAGTGTACTTGCTTAAATAAATATTATAATTTGCATCTTAATTATTACAGGAGCTAATATATTATTGTCATATTTTCTCATATATTAAATAATATTTTTAGTAAGTAATATCTTAAATTAATTAAAATTAATATATGAAATGATGTGATAATAATAAGTCAATTTTTATATCACACAAAATATAAATATTATAATATAAATTGACATCTTTAGCATTATTTAGTAATTAACAATGTTCCCATTCGATGATAAGTTGGCTACCTATAAAAATCTTTATTAAAACTAAGTAGATAAGGTTGTCAAAAGTTGGAACATTGAATAAACAACCTAAATAAATCCCCAAATTTTAATTGATGGTCATTGCAAAGTAAGGCAGAAATTGAAGTATCTCCAAATTTCATTGCACAATTGGATAAACCAAGAGTAGACACACTCAACATTATGAGTCCATTTGAAGCTCTAGCTTTTTGTTAAAAAGAAAAAAACTAAACTAAAATGGTTCAAAGAATTTTATTTTTATATACAACCTCAGTTTGGTCCTACAAGCTCAAGATTCCACCAACCTCATCCATTTCTTAGCAACATATGACAGATTCCAATTAACTTCTTTAAAGGTTTTTCAACATATGACAGATTAATAAGAGCGTTCATAATTTGACCAATTATGGCCACCACCGCTCCGATGATGGTGCATGAAACTGCTTTTGTGAAAGAATGTATTTAGTTGAAGGAAACGTGTGATAAATTTTTTAATAGAGAGGAAGAGTTCTTTGGCAGCCAAATTATAATAATTTAAATTTATAACTACCATTAATATTATAAGAGGTGCCACTTGTTTAAAACAACAATGATGATACCATTAGCAATATCAAGAGCTTCCTTTGTTTTTTGTTAAATTTTCAATTGTAGAAAAACAAAAAATGAATTGATCAAGTTTGACCATGCACAAGAATCATCCAATTCATATACCCAAAAGAAAAAGCAATATAAACAATTTGATAATTGGGATTCATGAACAATCACGATTAACACAAGCATCCAAAAACAGTACTCCATTTAGATAATGATAAAACTTATAATTGAGAAATTAATAGGGCATGAAGAAGGTGAGGAAAACAAGAATTGAGAACTTTGGAAGCATCATATCTATATCTTACATATATGTATGCAATACTATAATAGAGTTGTTGGCCCCATAATTCTCTCTTTTATCAACTAATCAAAATTGAAGTTCTTGATTCTCATTCAATTTTATTAGTGGGGACATGATTTGTTTTCCAATTTCCATGGTTGTAATCTATTTGGGACTGTTGAGAGTTTGGTGGAGGTTAGGCAAAAGAATAAGGTGAGCTTTTATGGCTTTTGTGACATATCAATGCACTTGCTCGACAACCACAACAACCCACGTCTCTAAAAGTTAAAAAAATTTAATGCTCTTAACCTCCCAGATAACACACCATCAATTAGATAATTGTCCCTTTCTTCTCTTCTTTTCATCAACTTCTTGTGATAAATATTTTGGGTAAAAATTCGAAGGACCCCACTTCAAATTCATCCTCGTCCTCATCAATCATCATGCTTATTGATGTACAATTTACATTTGTGAATCTTCCTTCCTTCCAATTTTCAAATAAGTAACTTTGCAAGCACTTTTTAGTTACGCTGAAGTTGTACCAATTACGCCTAATTGTGGTATATTATTAAAGCATTATTGCATTAATCAACAATCCATATCTATATTCTTCTCGTTTGGTCATTTTCACTTCACATTCACATATTGACATGTGGCTTCTTCATGGCTTCTTATCAAAGCCAAATCTAACATAGTTCTGCTCCTTTTATATTTTATTCCTCATATAAATTTTCTCTTTTCCCTCTCAATTCTTTCAATCTTTAACTGCCAGCTGTCCTCCACCCCGTACAATTTGGTTCTCTCCCATTGGTCGGAGTTCTCTTTATCTGGATGCTCAAACGTGCATTAAAGAAACAAACTCCTTTGTTTCTTCTTCTCTGTTTCAGGTTGGTGGCATCATAAATCACTAACTTGTAATCAATGTTTTGTCCGTTGAGGTGTCTACAGATATCTTTATATAAAAATAAAACTTAGATCTTTAATTTCTCCAAAAAAACACTCTTCTGGTTCTCATTCGTGGATCTTTCGTTGTCAAAAAAAAGAAAAAAATCGCATATACACACCATGTTCCCTATGTGTTCTTCTATATACATGGTTTCATAAGACCATTGTTTTTCATTTCTAGTTTGCTTCTTTTCTTTTCATTTTAGTGCTCAAAACTCAACAACCCATTTGTTAATTCATTATAAATTCAATGCTTTTCTTCTTGATATCTTGCTTTTCTTTCATACTTCTATCCAAATCCTTGTCTTTGAGGCCACACCTAAACCCCCCAACGAAGAGTGAGCGAAGGTTGTTGACACCTTGGTTTTGGAAGGGATTACCAAGCTTCTTTGTTTCATGGTTTCAAAAAGGTGGACTTGCTGTTAGATTTCGCGGAGTTCCAATCATTCGGCCATTGAAGAAGATGAGGCTTGGTTCAAAACTTGCTAATGTGGAGGAACAGAAGATTTCCCTTTTGGATTTGCCTGATTTAACTTTGGAATGTATTCTTGAGAGGCTTTCACCAACAGGTTTGTGCAATATGGCTGGTGTTTGCAGTTCTTTCAAGGATAGATGCACAAGTGATCATTTGTGGAAAAAACACATGGAGCAGAAATGGGGTAGAGTCATTGGTGATGCTGCTTACAGAGAATGGCAATTGCACTTAGCATCAAAAAGGAAAGCAAGCTTGGTAAATCAGAAGCAAAAGGGATTTTTCAGGTCTCTTTATAGATTGTGGCCTTTTTCTTGGATTAGACCAGAGTTAGAGAACAACAGTGAACCTAGAAGCTCTTTACCAGTTGATTCAATCATGGGTTGGTATGTTTCTCTTGAGAGTGGCAAATTTTGGTTCCCAGCTCAGGTCTATAATCGTGAGGTAAATTGCTGAAACCGATTATTTCTCAATTGTAGCTTGGCTTTTATTAAAAAATTGTTAATTGATAAATTTATTGGACATTGAACAATGGTATTAAATTGATAAATTCTATATGTATGATGGCAGAATGGGCATGCGGGGTTTATGCTATCTTGTTATGATGCTCAACTTAGCTATGATTCCCAGACCGACACATTTCGGGCAAGGTATATAAACGGATTTCATTCTTAAGAACTTTCATCTTATAATTTACATCTCAGAACATTCAGAATTTTCAAATTAAAATCAGTCAATTTCTTGCTAATTTGAAATTGCTAAACGTTTTTGCAAGAAAGAAAATATTGAAGTGGGTTAATATGCTTTAAAGCTCATCGAAGCAGGACGCTGGGCACTTTCTTGAATTTGAAATGGATTTTCAATTGCAGGTACTCAACCCATGGACGGCGAACAATAGAGGAAAATATATCATGGGATAGGATAAGAGCACCACCAGTTGATACTCCTTCACATGCTCTTCACAACCCAGACTGTTTACAAGACTTAAAACCTGGTGATCATATTGAGATTCAGTGGAGAAGGAACAAAGAATTCCCTTATGGTGCATTTTTGAACCACTCAAATCTCACCTTTAATTTAAACAGTACTTTTGTTCTGCATTTTCCCTCGTAGAACGGTTGTATTCAGTTGTTCCTCAAAGAGAATTCTAATCTAGATCACCATGAATTTGGTCATGTTACTGGTGGAATAGAGCTATAATTTGAGCTTAATTTAATGCAGGTTGGTGGTACGGTGTTGTCGGTCACTTGGAATCATGTGATAGAAATGAAAATCACTGCCTTTGCCGTTACAATGGTGAGTAAATTTATCCACATTTTGTTCTGTTGTGCAAAGGACATTTGAAGCTTTTGTTCTATTGTGTTCGAAATAAATGACAAACATGTGTGCGAATCCTGATTAGTATTTTCCTAAACCAGAGTTGTGTAACGTATTCCCTGAACCCCGCCTTGGCCACCCCAGTTTTAATGCTTAAAGGAAGTCGATTTTTCTACGTCGGCTTACGAAGTATGCATTGTAGCTATTCATATGGACCTATTATCACTTACCTTTTTAAGTTATGGTATTCTTCTACCTGGATGAACATTGTGCTGCAGACATTGGTTCTTGACACCATATAGGTTTTCAGGAAAAGAACTTCTGCATAAGCTCAAAAGTTTGATGTGCATTTACTTGGTATCTACCTCATATATGTTTCTTACTGTCACCACTTTTGCGTAGTATCTAAAGGCTAAATTTAAAGGTGGGTTGTGTACTTCTCTGCATTTTTTTCATTTCATTTTTAAATTTCTGCTGAATTCTTCCACAAAGAAGTTATAATAAATATGCAAACATTAGCTTCTTTATTCATTGATTACAATGACTATTGCCATTGTTCTCATAAACTTCTTCCCGTACTCCGCAGGATGTTTTTTAAGTCACAGTTGTAATAGGACTTATAGCTTTACTTCTCTTCCATTTTAAATTTTTAATCACAATGATATCTTTGCTGCCAGATACGGTGATTTTGGAGTTTAACCAGTATCCTACTAGCTCAAGATGGAGGAAAACAACGATAAACAGGAAAGACCATCGGGAAGTAGGCAATGAAGCTGATGGATTTTACGGAGGAATCAGAAAGCTTTATAAGGAGGAGGAGATCTCAGTGTGGAAAAGCCTGTGGCCAAACCATTCCTTGGAATAGAATGAAAAGCAGTTTTCCATTCTGTACATAAACAAATCCTCCCTTTTTTATCTTGAACTGTGAATTTTAATTTACGGGGAGAAGTTCGAAGAAGATATAGAGTAGATTTAAGCTTCATTGATTTAGTTTTTCACTCCAGGACCTTGAAAGAGTACAAATACAATGTACCTTATGTACTACGCTATGTAATTTTCCATTGTCACTATGACAATCCCATGTTGGACAGAGAAAAGCGAGTAACCTGATTAGTTTTTTGGCTTAAAATTTGATAATTCTTCAGTGTAAAGCATGTCTTTATTAAGGCTTTATGTTCTTAGACAATAATGATTAAATTTGTCTGCGTTAGTTGGGTTCTATTCCTCATTTTTTCCCCCACCATTTTCTTGAAAGCAAAGATGGCAATAGTACTGTATAGTGGGTTGAATTTCTTCTGCAAAAATAAGAATATATCATCTCTCTTACGACATGATAAGTGCTCTTTCTGAGCAAAAGTCTCTGCTACTGAAGTTCGAGGCAATTCTTGTTTCTATGAATAGGGATAAAATGCAGCTTACAATTTCTAACAAGCCAGGTTTCATGAAGTAAACCCCATTGTTACAACATTAGTTTACAATTCCCAACACCTAAAGGAACTCTCTTATTATTATTATAGCACATACAAGCGCAACAGAAGATGTATTTGACTTCGGTTGAAGAAAGTTTCCTCCTGATTTCATTAGCACAAGTCGATGAGCAGTTAACAGAAATATTAACTGAGATTCTGCTATACTCATAGATAATCTGCAAAGCTATTGGCTTTAAGCACAAAGTTTATCAACTGGGTATCTTTCTCAAGAATTTTGAGTTTCAATTGCCTTACCGGCCAGGATTTGTATTCACTTGCCCCGCCCACCAGCCTGGTTCTAATTATCCGATGCTAACTCAGTTTATAGTGGGACAAGCAGCCGAGCTTGTGTTGTTTGATTGATGATAGACTGACAGCTTTGCCTGATTGATGACAGATTGACAGAACTTATGCATGTAAATTTTAGTGCCTTTAAAGTAGTTCTTGTGACATAGTCCAGGGCATTTTTTTTTTCATCTTTGGTTCTTGGAAGCTCTGTAATTGTGATGATAGTAGAGCATGATGAAATTCTTTGTGGAAAATGAAATGGGTCATCACAAAAATCTCATAATTGAATGGGTCTAATAAGTGAAGCATCTCAGATTGGGTCCAATTCCGAGTCGGGCTCTACTTCGGTTTAGACGCCTAAGACTTCCGAAAGTGGCTTAACAAAACCGATAAATAATACATCCAAGTCCCATAGTTTATCGAATTTATATCAAATAGGTATCCAATAGGAATTTTTAGTAAATCAGTCCGGAATATTGACTCCCCATACCGAATGGAAGCAACTGCACAAAATAAATGACATGGGAGAAACAATACTAGATAATATATGATACAGTGCAAAAGTGATATTAAATATATGTTATAGAACACAAAAAAAATTGATGATAAATATCGTTATAATGTAGGTGTCAAATTCATAGAAAAAAGATTAGAACTCAATATGAGAGTTTTGTCGAATAATTAATGAAATAAATAAAATAAATAAAAATATTACTAATTAATAGTTGAATAAATTAATGAATAATAAATTTATTTATATGACTAATAATATTAATTTTAGGTAAAGAATAAAACTAAATATTAGCCAAATAAAAGAATTCTATTTAAACAATAAAACCAAATAAAAATGATAATTGTATAAGAATGTGTCCCATGAAATATATGCAGTTGCATTTAGTTTCCATTAGTTGTAATTGCATTCGATTTCAAAAATTGGATTGCACTCCATGAT
>JAVXUL010000021.1:5739305-5761621 GCA_035590515.1 Trichilia minutiflora | reverse complement strand
TAGTTGACTAAAATATAGAATCTGTTATTACTATAATTAGTCCTAGGAAACAGCTCTTGTATCTTATTTAAATGTAATAGTATCAATGTAAAAATTATCTTTTACCATTATTCAAAAATTCTGCACTGTATAATCAGAGTAAACGGGAAAAAAAAAAGAAGAATAAAGTCTTGGCATGCATTATTCTATCAATTGTTAACCTGAATGGAGTGGCCTATTCAAGTTTTAATGAAAAGAGACTAAATATAAAGGAAAAAAAAGGAAAATTAGAGTGAAGAATACCATCACTTTTGCCTGCAAAGGTGGAGTATCTAACTTCATTTATTTGGATTAACTTTTATTAACATGAATAAGACGTAAGATGCTTGTTTGTTCTTTTTTTTTTTTTTCAAGAAATGGCATAGTCAATTTAGAAAATTGAAAAAAATGTTTGAAATAGGACAAAGTCATGGAAGGAAGGGGCCCTAATGTTTATACAACTGGGGAACTCTTTGATAATTTTGACCGTTTCATGCGATGTACCAGTTCAACTTTTGTGTCCAAGATTTATCAGATTGAGGCAGGTTGTTGTGAGAAGTGACTTTCAGTCCTATTGTGATGATCATTTTATGGTTTGAATAGTTAACTGTGATTTCTTGTAGTCACTATGACTGTTGTCGAAAACTCATTCCAATCAATTTTGATTCGGCTCTGTATTTATTGTTCTCATGGTATTTGAAATCTAGACAGGTTTTTAGGTGAATTATATGGTGGCTGCTAACCTAAGCAATTGTGTATTTAAGATGGCAAAGTCATTTCTTTTCATTTGCTGGAGATTCTACATTCTCTTCTACTTCTTTAGGGATTTTGTCTTTGTACTTTTTTCATTTTTGCAAAATTATTTCCATGAGATTGCTTGAGGCACACATTTGGTTAATGGGTGTGTCGATCATGGTTTGATTAATTATTTTTGACATTTTCTTACACATTACAATAAATGCATTTTTCTAAACTTCATTATATTACATTTGCTTTATGCACTGGTGTTAGAATCCCATATTTGGTAAACCATGTTTTTAATGGTTTGATCAATCACTCTACTCTTAATTATTGCTAGTCTTTCCATCAATGAATGAACAAAAGATATCTTTTTTTGATAAGGATCAAACAGAGAATACCAAAAAATGCATCTTGTTTTTCTTCTTTTGTTGTGCTTAAAAATATCAAATATGTTTCATGTGGGCAGGTCTTCATATTGTTCTCTGTAACAGTTTCATTTCTGTTGGAGGTCCTTGTACTAGCTCTTCTTAAAGGTATCCTTATATGTATGATTGCTTATTATATGCCCTTGTAATTTTAAATTGTTTGTCACATTTTTCATTAAGCGCTTTGCATTGCATAATATAACCATTCCGGTCTGTTTTCGTTCTCCTTAAATTTTTGTTTGTTCTTCGACAATTGCTAATTAGTTAAGTTCATTAGTTTATTGATCTGGAGATATCCTTTGCTTATGAAGATGCTCAGAGTAGGAAAAGCATAATCTAGAGAACTTATTCTATCAGCAGGATGTCTGTGGACAGTTATCTCTGTTTCCTTTTAGGGGCTCGTGGATAGTTTTCTGTTTTTTCTTTTGTTTCAATGTCTTATCCCCTTTGTACATGCTTTTGATTTGAAGGAAATTTTATTTGTTTCTTAGCAAAAGAAATGAAAACCCAAGCGGCAGGATGGCATCAACAATACAGATAAAAGATGGAGAACTGCATACATCATGCCCATCTCATTTGTGCTCTCTTAATACATATGTCGAATGTGTAGGAATAGGGACCTGGGTCGTACATGAGCCAATCATAATATCTTAATTTGCAGTTTTGCTAATTAATATCAATGCACCTTAGGTTGCAAATCACACTCTTAAAGTCATTTAGATCACTCAACTCTTGTTATTGTGTCAATTATTAAAAATGGCTTTTTAAATGTTGATTGTAATTTTGTTATGTTAATTGAAAATTTTTTGTAAGTATTAATGATGTAGAAGAAGCTATTCTGTTTTAAAATTATTTTATTATCCTTATTTTATTTGAATTAGTTTTTGGTTTCTTGTTAGAATCATATTTGTGTTATTTATTTTAGTTGTTTTATTTTCCATGTTCATGTTAGGGCAGAGTTTCTATTTCTTTTTCGGTTTAGCTCGCAGATACTAGAATTTGCTCCTATATTCTTATGGGCTTGAGGTAGAAGATATATCAAATTAGCAGCTAAGCTTTAATTTATCATTCCTATTTTTCAGCATAGATCAATAGTTGATATTCTGTGCTAAAGTGTTAAATTGGTGAGCAACATAATTCACATGTATCTTCTATTTTTGCAGATCCTGCACTGAACCTCACATCTGGACCATATGGTCTTATATTTGCTTCATTTCTACCATTTTACTTTGACATTCCAGTTTCTACAAGGTTTCGTGTATTTCGGGTCCACTTTTCTGATAAGTCTTTCATATATCTTGCTGGTCTTCAGGTGAGAGGGTGCAATTTATTACATTTCGTCACATCTGATTCCCTTCTCCTTGCACTAGATATCTTACTTTTTGTGTTGCAGCTTCTTTTATCATCCTGGAAACGATCTATATTGCCAGGGATATGTGGCATCCTTGCTGGTTCCTTGTATCGTCTAAATATTTTCCACATCCGCAAGGCGAAGGTAGTAATTCATTATGTTCTTTCATTCATGAATAGACTCACATTTAAGAGATGTGTGTGTTGATCTAGATTGGGTTAGATCATTCAACATTTAGTACATATATGGCTCTTTTGTATAGGATGATAATTATTTGTAAAAGTATTGTCATACAATGAAGTACTGTTCTTGGAAAACGCTTGCCACTAGACATTCTTATCCAAATCTGTATAAAATCGAGAAATAACTTGTGGCAATATTTTTGTGCATATGTTGTCATGAAGATTTTTACAGTTCATGATTGTGTGTCAATTCTTCTGTGACAGTTCCCTGAGTTTATTGCTTCATTCTTTTCACGGTTTTCTTTGCCATATATGGGGAGTCCACCTGCAGCACCAAGTAGGAATATTGTAGGAAGTGTACCATCATTCGTCGGACACCAAATGGAGGCAAGTTCCTTGGTTGAATATCTTCATTCTGATATCTTCTTAAAACATGTCTAATTGTCAATCAGAATGGTAATAACTTACACAAACATGTGGGCATACTCATTCTCTGAATCTGTTTTCTTAATATGTGGAATTCGAACCTGGTCAGTGGCAAGTTGACACAATCCTTGAGAAATTTACATTTTTTGTGAGAGCTACTTTCCCTGATGCTGATGTCTTGATTAATGACAAATTATTTGATGAAGAAATTAACCTGTTTTTATCTTCCCATACAAAATAAAGATATACTCATTTTTCTCAAAACTGTATCTGTGACTCTTGCTATAAATAATTTTGAATTCCTGACATGGTTTACATTCCTTTATGGTGCATTCTAGAACGATTCTTCTCTTTGTTTCCAGAGAAATTATCCTTCTGCAGTGCCTGCCACCATTGATCCGCCAGAAGGCTCCATAGCTATGCTTGTTTCTATGGGCTTTGACAGGGACGCAGCCAGACAAGCACTTGCGCATGCTAGTAATGACATCAATGTGGCGACGAACATACTTCTTGAAGCACAGTCCCACTAATTTAGTCTGAATATGGCTGAGAATGTGAAACATGGACGTCATTTCAAGTCACAGACAGAATTTTATGACATCAAGATGAGGTGATTGAAACGGATTTGCTCCCAGGAATTCATTGTGGCACTAATCAACTCCGAAGGGACTTCCCTTTCTTTTTCTTGTTTCTGCTTATCTAGATCTATAGTTTTAACTTCTGACATAGAACAATATCACTGAAGTTTTAGGAGCCTGTACAATAGTTTACACCGTGATGGAAAATATGTGTCCTCATGTTTCACACTGTTGCTTCATTTATGTAGGCTGCGAGGCATACATTAACGTTACCATTTAGTTGATGATAAATTTGTCAATTTGCTTGATCCTGATGGATCACTTTTACAATTAACCTAACCTATTCGAGGTATTATTTCATGATGCATGGTTATTGATGGGACTCTGGCAGCAGGGTTAATGGCTGTTGTGATTATTGTAGTGATGTCCCTGCCTTCCTCCAAACGAGAACATAAAGTTAACATGAGATTTTAAGCTTAGGCATCATCGTTCGCATTACTTGAATAGCTAAGTAGAAAAAGTGTTCGGTAATATTATCTTTTAGTTCGATAACACTAACATTTTTTATTGAAATTTAATATTTTTATCCAACACCACCCCACCTTAATATGGAGATTAACACCAGCCCAATATGAAGACTTAATTCTCGTATACGATTCTCTACTCTTCGTCAGGCAGCAGACCTATCAAGTACTATATATGATAAATTGCAATAAAATAAAAGGACAAAAGAAGTTCCAAAGCCTAAACTGGATTAAAAGTAAGTCTCTATATGGGAAATTGGAGTCTAAATGCTCCCCGGTTGTATTTCAGTCAAAGAATCCTCTCAAAAACATCTTTAAGAAAACTAAAAACAGAAAACAGCCTCCATTATTCAACCCCAATTGTGGCCCCTTAAGTCACGCACACTAAAAGCGAGCAAAATTCGAGTCTCTATTGCCTCATTTCAAATTAAAGATCACCTTGGACATTATATGCCCGTACAACTGTGAACAGGAAAGTGCCGGCGCTTGGTATTCCAGGGTAAGCTGATGAGACTCCATTTTGTGTTTTGCAAAATATCAGACAGTGCTTATGTCCACGCGGCTTTTATGGAGCTGAAAAGCAGGGGTGATCCAGCTTCCGCAACTGCATTGTATACCTGACCAGTTAAAATAACCTAATCGTGCATCACAATGGGCACACGATAACTTCCCCTCCAATGCACCTTCTTCAACTGAGTCACAACAAACAGTCAGCAAAAAATATATAAATCTCATGTTAAAAAACTAAGGCCGAGCTATCTTCAAAACAAACATCAGATAAGTGGAAAATGGAATTTTACAAAGAGGAATTGCTACCCTAGACACAACAGTTATTGTCAATGTCTAGAAGCACTAATGTAAGTATCCTGAATATATCACACGAAAGTATAGAACCATCTGCACTTCAAATTACCCATTTCTTTCCAGCTTTCACGACATATAGCAAATGCAATAAATAGTAAAAACGTAATAATATCTACTTAATTCAAGGCACCAACAAAGTAATTGGTACCAAGTGTAAATATAAACCGATAGTTCTTGACAAATAAACTTTTTAAAAGATTCTGTGTATCATTTAGAGTAAGACTATTACTATAAACATAATTGTACTTTTCTTATGCGTCTTTTCCAAAACAGATCTCCAAATCTTGATACTTAGCAAAACATAAAAATAAATAAATAAAAAATGCAAAACCGGTATAATTTACCCATTCTATGTCAACAAAAGAACAAATAATAGATAATAAATAAATGAATGTGTTACTGACTTACAAAGGAGAAAGTGACTGCCATAAACAAGACCCTTTGAAATAACGATCTCAGTACTTTCACAAATCATACAACCACTATAATTATGAATTATAGGAGGGCTTGCCATATATAAATTCAACTAAACATGTTAAACTGTGCATTTAATCTCAATGCTTTCACCATGGATCCCAATTCCAGAATATCATAGGCAAATAAATAATTTCAGAAATCGTGAAATTTTCTCCAAAACTTGGCAATTTTTCTTTCCTTTTCTTTTTTTCTTCAATGTTACATATATGTATAATTGTAATTAGCTGTAAATTGATTTAATTACCTTGCATATAATAGCATAATTATAAGAGCCCATTTATAAGCTAATTGTTGAATTGCTTACTGTAAATAATTGTTGTTTCCTGATTTAGTTGCTAATTTAGTGGTTAATATAGCTAATTTAGTGGTTTCTTAATTTAGCTATAGAATTTGTATAAATATCCATGTATATGGGATGTAAATTACAACAAAATATATTAAAGAATTCTTCAAAATTCTTCAGATACTATTTCAATAATCATTAGACCAAAAGTTTAAGCCAACAGCAGTGAAATCTTTCCTACTATCTAAATTTTAACATAAAACAAATAGGTAAGAGCTAATCAATATGAAAACCAAAATCTGAAAGTGATAGGACAATATTAAGCTGGCTTTTGACCTAAAAGATAGCCATGGACAAATTTTAACCACAAACCCATTAACCTAATGGAACCTGCTTTTTGTGCACCAACCTCTTCAATCTCCTGAACTACATGATCAGGTTCAGCACCTGGAAGATCTATTTTGTTCAAAACCTGCAACAGATGACAACAGTCTATCTCAATCTATCTGTAATATATAAGCATAGATCCACCAATCCACGTATTCATAAGACTAATTGAAAAACTCCCAATACCAATCACAAGCCTAAAACAGGATATACATGGCTGTCAACTTAAACAGCATGTGCTCCAAGTACAACTGTACTAGAATTTATTGGGGCAGCACCATTACAAAAAGCATAGTCAACAAATTTCTTAGAGATAATATCTGGGCAATAAACCACCTTATCTGGATATCATATTGTCTCCAACAATCATTTAATTAACAGTTGCACATTTGAAACCCTTTCCACCACCCTCAGTTCCACTCCAGCCCACCTCGTTCAACCCACCCACCCTTTCCATTCAAAAGGGAGAAAGAGATATTAGAAGCACGAGATCATGCTGTGCATGGAGAATGTATTTCCAAACATTTTCCCATTTCCCATAATTGTCTCCATCATCGTGATTTTTCTAATTGCTCAAGCTAAAACTGCAATTAAGATGTCATGTATTGCTCTTTGAGAAATCAAGGAACCCAATTCCTTTTATTATTTAGAGAAAAGAATTGCAAAATTTTCAACTAAAAAATGCTTAAGAAATTTACAAGACAAGGTATGATGACCTACTTACAGGGATAATTTCAAGATTGTTTTCCAAGGCCAAATAAACATTAGCCAGCGTCTGGGCTTCCACTCCCTACAAATAGACATATTAAAATAATTATGCCAATGAAGTATGCATTGATCATAACAGCAGTGGTGGTGGTGTTTGTACTAGTCAAATCAAAATATACCTCTAGCAAAGTATATAAAAGTTTACCTGTGAAGCATCTACAACAAGGAGAGCACCTTCACATGCAGCAAGAGAACGAGAAACCTACACAAATGAACTAAAAAAATGCATCAAAGGTGTATTTTAGACAAAACTAACATACTCTATACTCACTTTCAGCGTAAGCAAAGACTCGGGTGAACAAACATAATATAGGCGGTATTCTAGCTGACCAGCCCAATGTAAAACTAGGCTACACAACTATACAAATGAGATTTCAAATTTTTTTGTTCCACATTTGATGTTTTGTGATAAATATTTCATGTTTCGTGTTTAAGTTACAAGGTTTTTTCAAGCCAGGGTTTCAACTTTAATGCTCCAAGTTTCCAAATATAGTGTTGGAGATTTCAAGTTTTGTGTTGATGGTTGTAACATTGCATTGATGTATATTAGCAAGTCTCATAAATGTAAGTAATTATGGTTCATTATCAGTAGAAAAAAATCAAGATGAAGACAAGTAATACCATATGCACATGAAGCAACAATATATTCAACAAAAGTAAACAATAATATGTAAACTACAACAAGTCCAATAGCACTTATAGGCTTATTACAGAGAATCAAAATATATTCAACCAATATTTTAGCATTAGATAGTACAAAAGGGAGATTGCAACACAATACACTTGTCAACTTGGAATTGCTCTTATACCGAATAATCAATAATTCCAAAAGCTTAAGTTTATGAGAAATAGTCAAATAGCAGTTTTCAAATTTGTTACGCAATTCAAAGAAAATACTAGTAGAATCAAACCAAATACACAAAGACACTAGAAATTTACGTGGTTCGGCAATTTGCCTACGTCCACAGGTTTATAACTATTTCTATTTCACCTTGTGAAATAAGATTATAATACAATGTATTTATATTAAAACACTACTTATAAGAAATTTTCGAAATCGCCCATTTACCATCCGTATCCCTTTATCATTTTTCATTGCAACAGAAACCACGGGAACACACACATCCATCTCCATACTCGAGTCCCTTCGGAACCATCGACTCTGATACCATCGTAATACTCGAATGAAGAAAAGTTTCCATTTGAAGGAGAGCAAGCCAAACCCAATATCGAAGAGACTCACACTTGAGGAGGAGATTATTGGAATGTCAAGTGTGAGTGTGTAAAGTGAAAAAGTCCCACATTGGAAAGTATTGAAAATCTTCCAAAATTAGTATTCGGATTCTAGGGATTGAATAAAGAATATTTATGGCTAATTGACAGCTATAGAATCTGATCTTATGAGTTGTAATTTGATAGTTTTTTGCTTTCTTAATTTAGTTTTCTTTCCTTTATTATACTAGAAAAACAGGCTGTATATTGCTGTTGTACCAGTATATATGTAGCACTCTTGTATCCTTTTTAAAAAAAGAGAGAAATGAATTCAAAGAAAAAAATCTCTAAAACTTTCAGAAATTTATAAAACAAATGAGTTGTACCAATGTATATTGCTGTTGTACCAATATATATGTAGCACTCTTCCATCCAATGTTATTCTCCCACTACCCGAAAATTCTACAACTCAATGGATGTGACCTTCTTTGAACACCAATCCTATTACTCCAAAACTGAAATTCAAGGGGAGAACTTGAGGGAATATCAGTTTGGGAGCCTCATCCCAATCATTCAACCCAACCTCTTGATCCTCCATCACCTTCATTGTAGCCCTCTATCGAGTAATTTCAACCTGATTCAGTCATCCATCCTCTCACCCTTGATACACAAATAGAAAGTCAACCACTACCAACTCCAGTTTCATCCGTTCCCAACTAGCCCAAATCACCACGAACTACGAATAAGGAGCTTCGTGTCTATGTTAAGAGAAAGGGGTCTATTACAGGGATGGAACTCTCAACTCCTCTCGCACTCGTCCAAGAGCTTGAATCGAATCCAATACCTGTTCAAACAAACTTAGGTAAGGGAAATTCTAATCCCGAGACTAAAAGTATCACTCATGACTTTTATATGCCGATTGCTCTAAGAAAGGGTGTAAGAACTTGTACACAACATCCTATTCAAAAGTTTGTCTCGTATGGTAAATTATCTCCTTCCTATCAGGCATTTGTTTTGACTCTTGACAATGAGCAAGTCCCTAACTCCACTCAGGAGCCCTAAAAATACAGAATGGAAAAAGACAGTCTATGAAGAAATATTGGAGAAAAATGGCACATGGGTGATCTCAGAACTTCCTCTAGGAAAGAAGCCTGTTGATTTTAAGTGCATTTTTACTATTAAACATCAAGCTGATGGTAGTATTGAAAGACTAAAAGCCCGTCTTGTTGCTAAGGGCTTTACTCAGTCCTATGGAATAGATTACCAAGAAACAATTGCTCTGATGGCCAAACTCAACACTATCAAAATTCTTCTCTCTCTCGCAGCAAACCTAGATTGGCTATTACACCAACTGGACATCAAGAATGCTTTTCTAAATGGTAATTTGGAAGAATAAGTATACATGGAGATACCCCCCAAGATTGGAAATTTCATCCAACAGCAACCAAGTGTGCAAACTTAGAAAATCTCTATATGGGCTCAAACAATCTCCTCGTGCTTGGTTTGACATATTTGCAAAGACAATTATGAGGTATGGATACACTCAATGTCAAGCCGATCACACACTGTTTGTAAAATTCTCTCCAGAAAAGAAACTAGCCGTACTAATTGTGTACGTGGATGATATCATTTTAACAGGTGACTATGAAGAAGAACTGCTGAGATTGAAGGGACTCCTAGCCAAGGAATTTGGAATCAAAGAACTTGGTGATCTTAGATACTTCCTTGGTATGGAAGTAGCGCGGTCCAAGAAAGGGATATTTGTCACTCAAAGTAAGCATGTTCTAGACTTACTAAAAGAGATCGACAGGCTTGGAAGTAAACCTGTTGACACTCCAATAGATCCAACCAAGAAGCTAGGAACTGAGAAAGATAGTACACCAGTCAATAGAGGGAGATATCAGAGACTTGTGGGACGCCTAATCTACCTCTCACATACACGACCTGATATTATTTTTTCTGTTAGTGTTGTGAGTCAATTCATGAACAACCCAACAGAAAAACACATGGGAGCAGTAAACAGGATTTTGAGGTATCTAAATATGATACCAGAAAGAGGTCTATTATACAGAAAGAATGAGAACCGTGAAGTTGAAGTCTTCTCAGATGTAGACTGGGCAGGAGACATCTCAGACAAACGACCTACATCAAGATATTATTCCTATGTTTGGGGAAATCTTGTGACTTGGAGAAGCAAAAAGCAATCTATAGTCTCAAGGAGCCATGCAGAAGCTGAATTTAGAGCACTTGCTCTTAGTATCTGTGAGGGCATATGGATCAAGTGAAAAGCCTATCAAGATGCTCTGCAACAACCAAGCTACCATAAGCATTGTGAAGAATCATGTGCACCATGAGAGGACGAAGCACATCGAAATTGATCGACACTTCATCTCAAAAAAGATTGAGAAAGGAATTATGCAGCTGATCTATACTCCTACAAAGTCTCAAACAGCAGATATTCTAACCAAAGCTCTTCTAAGAACTAACTTTGAAAAACTGAGTCACAAGCTGTCTTTGTACACTATCTACAACTCAGCTTGAGAGGGAGTGTTGAAAATCTTCCAAAGTTAGTATTTGAATTCTAGACTTAATAAAGAAAATTTATGGCTAATTAACAGCTATAGAATCTGGTCTTATGAGATGTAATTTGATAGTTTTTTTCTTTCTTAATTTAGCTTTATTCCTTTATTAGATTAGGAAAACAGGCTGTATATTGCTATTGTAACAATATATATGTAGCACTCTTCTATTCGTTTTAAAATAAGAGAGAATTCAAAGGAAAAAAATCTCTAAAACTTTCATAAAGTTATAAAACAAATGAGTGGTAGATAAGTGGAATGAACACATAAACCAAAGCCTTAAGGTTTTGGGTTTGAAATGGTACCCAAATTCATGAATGTGTTCACTCATTTGGTCTATGTATATTCTCTCCGGATTTTAGGCTACCTACTCCGGTTATAACAAGGGGTATCAAAGTCAATGGTTCAGTAGAAACTCAAGTATGGAGACAAATGTGTGTGTTGCCATGGTTACTGCCGCCATTAAAAATGATGAAAAACTATGGATTCCCAGGAAGATGGCCTAGGTAGGATGGCCCAAAAAGAATAGGCTAGTCTAAGATAGAATGGTAAGGCGTAACTCCAGGAGAAAAAGAGCATGTTCGCCTCTCACATGATTCTAAGTGGAACATTGAAAGACACAAACTCTAAGATAAGTAAGCTAAACTTGGTATGAATACGAGTTCTTAACAACAACGTAATACTCGAATAAATAAAAGTTTTCTTTTGAAGAGGAGCAAGTAAGACCTAAGTCTAATGTGGAAAAGACTCATACTTGAGAGAGAGATTGTTAAAATATCAAGTTTGAGTGTGTGAAGTGAAAGAGTCCTACATTGAAAAATTATAAAGTAAATGAGTAATATATAAATGAAATGGACCTATAAACCAAGGCTTTAAAGTTTTGAGTTGGAAGTGATGTCTAAGTTTATAAATGTGTTCACTCATTTGGCTTATATATATTCTCCCCAAATTTTGGGGCTAGTTTTTTCGGTCATAACAAAATTCTTCGTAACTTAATACAATTTGCATGAGATATTGGAAATATAAAAATAGTCAAATGATAGCTAATTATGATTTCTATCCACTCGCTTGGCATAGCACGGTTCACTCATTTGATCCCTCTAATATAGTGTGTTATTTTCATTATTTGATAAAAGCATCATCAATATATCATAATCTGAAATTTGAATTGTCCCAAAGCAATCCAAGTGCATGTTTGGGAATTCTATACATTATGAAAGTTATAGCAGGTGCCATAATCTACCACAAAAAGACTTTGGTAAATATTAAAAAGGGATTATGGCATCATCTATTAGTAATTGTAATTACACAATTTTTAATGTATTATATTTTTTGAAATTCAATATGTTATCACTTTCTATTTACTTTTAAGTATAACAAATTAACGATAAATTTATTTTAGGTCTTGTTTTATCTTTATTTTGTAATTTCAACTATCTTGAGTTAAATAAACATTTATTAAAAAATTTTCAACATCTTGATTGTTTAAAAAAATTACATCATATTTCAAAGTGACAGTTTCATGATTTGAAGTTTGCCAAACACCCCATTATTTTAATTCAAAAGCAGAATTCTCACATCAAATCATAAATAAATGAGTCATAATTCACAGCAGTCTCAAACATCCCCCACATACCATCAAATAGTGGCAGTACCGAGTGCATCATCAAACAATGTCTTAGCCACCTGATTTGTTAAATTCATTTACCTCATATGAGAAATCCACATGCCCTGGAGTATCAATCAGATTCAAACAATATGGTTCATTTTCATATACAAAACGCATTCGAGCAGCCTGCCAGAAAGAAATATCAACATAAGTTGCACTATCAAAAATCACAGAGACTAAAATAACCAATATAAAGAAATAAAGGTTAATGACGTCAAATCAGCTATAGAAATTCAAACATAACCTTATCTAATAGAAAAAGGCTACCCTTCTACCAAAAAAAAAAAAAATGTTGATCTCTAATTAATATCTCCATCATCAAATTGCATTTGTATAACATTGCCTTCTAAAATGTAGCTCAAAATATTATTACATTAGACCATTTACATCTTAGAACCAGAGAGAACCTATTTGCATTGATATTAATGATTCAATTTGTTTTCATTGCATTTACGTTCGCACACATGTCTTTGCATTGATATTTTTTTTACGTTACAATATTAAAGTGTATTGTATTATACCACTAATATTAAAGTTAATACATGGGCGCCTACTGAGAGTGTATATAAATTCTATTATACCACTACCTAAGGTTCTACACTCAGACTTCGGGTGGGATCTATTACCAATAATAGGAACACATACTATTTATGAGAGGTGGGGAAAATCCCCACAAATTGGAATTCAAGCAAGTTCGAGTTCGAAAGGTTATGACAGAATTTTAACACAATGGAAAGGTTACTCTCTAGACTTAATGGCGCAGAAAAATATTTCTATGAACAAAAAAGTATTTAGTAGAAACCTGTAGTTTAATAGTGATGCCTCTTTCTCTCTCCAAATCCATGTTATCTAAAAACTGTTCCTTCATTTCACGTTTCTGTACAGTACCCGTTATTTGCAGTAATTTGTCTGCTAAAGTTGATTTCCCATGATCAATATGAGCTATAATGCTGAAATTCCTTATATTTGACGCTGGAACCTACATACGTTGGAATAAAAAGAAAAGACCGTCAACTATGATATTTTTCAATCTCACCAAAACAATTAAGAATTTTAAGACAATACAAAAAGAAAGATAAAGAAAAAGGAAAACCTTTAGGAGCCTGTCCTGTCCAACTTGCGCAGCCAACTCCATATCTACCTGACAACAAACTCGAAAGCTTCGATGAATTCCATTTTTAGAGATAGGAAGAAACGAATTGCAGTGACGCTGAGCTTTCGAGAGAGATTGTGGTGAGAATTGAGAACGAGAGTTCTTTTTCTTTACAGTTGTATTGGATAAGAAGCCGAGTTTAGGTGTGGAAGAAAAACACAGCACTGTAGCCATTGGCATTTGGAGACCGTGTTGGCTGTACTAAAATCCGATTAACCGTGCATTTAAAGGGCCCCGCATCGGCTTCGCTAGCCACAACAAAACCCAGTAACATGCAAACACGTCAGCACGTTAAAAAATGCGTCCCTTGTATCACGTACTATTGTCTTTTATATTTTTTCCTTTTTCCAGAAACGTGTGCCATCATTAATCGGGTGATGATAATTGAGACATCGTACCAAAAACATCGAAGATTAAGTAAGCTTTTTATCATCGACCAGGAGGAGGAAAGAATATATTAAAAAAAAAAAAAAATTCATAAAATTAATTTTTTATTTAATTAAAATTATTATTTTTTTATTTACTTAAAATTTTTCTAAAATAAATATTTTTTAAAATAATTTTTATTTAATTAAAAATATTATTTTTTTATTTAGTTAAGATTTTTAATTTTTTTTTTGTTAGGATTTCTAATTTCTTATTTAAGTAGGATTATATTAGTTACCTATATAAAGACATGATTTATTATGAGATATAAATAGTAATGTAAATAGTAATTTTGATAATAAATTGAGAATTTTCTCACTGTTCTTTTGAGAATTTATTTAAAACTTATCAAGAATTCGTTCTTGTGGCATTCATAATTTGACTTATCATTCAAAAATCTTTTTCTTGAGTGTGGCGTTTTCTTTTCCATCAATTATACATATGGTTGGTTACTTGATTATTATTCTTTGGATCTTTGGCTTAATATACCCTTAGTTCAAGAATTAATCTAAGTATCAGGTCAAAGGTTTTCAAATCTGACCATATTGGCTTTCCGGGTTAGGATCTATTTGTTCGTGGGTTTTTAGGTTATTTAGCCTACGGGTTCACATCAACAGGGCAATGCGATCGAGCTGTAAAGGCAGTGAAAGAAGTGGGTGCTGTGGTGGCTTTAACTGGAGCCCTGATACCTCCAAGTTTCAGATTTGTAATGACTTCAAATGGAGCGGTTTTGAAAAAATTAAATCCGTATTTAGAAAGTAGAAATGTATTGATCCAAAGGAGTCATTCCCTTTTAGCCAAGTTTCTGAGGCATTCTCATACATCGAAACTAACAAAGCTATTGGAAAAATAGTAATGCATACAATTTCATGAAAATAAGAAAGGAGGAGCGCTTTTTGGTGTATAACTGTCAATATCAAAATGATTAGAGATATAAGAGCACATTTAATATATTAGAACATTATGATGTCTTGTATCTTTCATTCTGTTCCTTTTTTTATTGGCAATAGATGATGGCAATTGCAATGACTTGTAAATGATGACTATCTTTAATTATCCTTAGGAAAAAGCAGAGACGCATTCTCTCAAAACTATGAAATAAAGTATTAGTACAAGCTTCATGTTCCAGGCAAATTAAAGAGTAATCAACCAACATTAATGTTATAAAGTGGAGAGGCTTATGGTTTTCATAAATAGGGATTATAATGGATCAGATTTTTTGGAGTATCTAATCTTATTCGACCTTAATATGATGAATTAACATAGTGAAAAAATAGATTTAGGTATTAAAATTAAATTCACGACGGATTTGAATAAGGTTTGATTTTATAGTCTGGGGCACTCACTACCCAAGTCCATATACAAAATAAAGTTTGGTATATAGATATCTACACCCATAAAAAATTAGAATGTTTTGAATTTAATTATAATATATGTATAATTTGTATATATTATGTACAATGTATGAACTTTATTTTAATTTTTATTAAGATTTTTTATTATTATATTTATATTTCAAGAAAAAATAATTAAACGAATGTTTATACTTGTATAAGATAATATACGAATATTATTAATCGAATTTAGAGCAAATATGAATAATGTGGGTATATATTTAAATAGATTTAAAATAGGTTTGTATATCTTATATATAAACGGATATAAAAATGAATATAATATTTTTTACGGATACCTTATGTTTAGGAGAAAAATATAGGGGTAACACGTGGATGTCCCGTCAACAAAGCATATGCAGATGGTCAGGGGTAACCCTACACAGTTCTGTCTTATATACATCCTGTCCTAGGTATTTTTCTACTCAGGGAATACATGGCCTCAATCAAATTCCGTCTCGGGAATTCTTCTTCTCAGGGACTCCATGGCCCCAATGATTTTTGTCCCAAGTAAGCGGCATCCCAGAACAATTAATGATGCCTTAGGATTCTCACCGTCTCAGGCATCACGAGGAATGAAGCTCCTTCTCAAGCATGGCGCAGTCATTCATAGCACGCCTCAAGCATTCGACAGTATTGACTGAGATAAGTCACTTCCCTAGAGACTCGAATAGCTTATAAAGACCAGTTTGCAAGTAATCCCTGATCAGCAGACATGTGCCTCCTCCTTCATATCAAAAATGGGAATGGTTGCTGACAGTTGACCCCTTAAATATACCCGTCCCATCCTCTGATCATTTTTTCAGGTGATGGGACAATGTCAGGCCTATATCCCTGCAGACGTGTCAGCGTCATTAATGAAATTCGGCTGTACACTGTCCCATGTCAGACGTCACATCCTTCCCATTCTCCGATGTCAAGTTATTATTCAGGAGAGAGGCACTATATAAGGCAACTTCTTTCAACTTGAAAAAGATTCGGACTTCTGTTGGACTTTGAGGGGAACTTTGTTACTTTTTTCGGAGGACTTCTTCTTCGACTTTGGAACGTCACCGGAAGTTCACACTTAAATATATATTTTCGTTTAGTAGCCTTAGAGTAAAGATTCCACACACTTTTTTTTATTTTCAAGCTATTTTCGATTTTCTTTCTACTGCTTTCGTCAGAAATCTATTTTCTTTTTTCTCCGTATTATTTCTGACTTAGGCATCAGAGTTTTCCAGTCGGGAACCCTTCTCGGCGTCACTCCATAGGTGTTTGTTGTCTTTACATGCTTAGGAAGTGGAGCCTCATCGAAAACAGCCACACATTCAGTCGCTCTCCGGTGAAAAAATCTCCGTTCAATAATAGCCACATCGCCCTCGCACCTCACCAATTGAGTTGGCCGTTAGGAGAAGTCCACGGATAATTTTTGCACCAACAGCTAGTGTCGTCTATGAAAACCAAACAAAAAGCCATCAAAGCACCGTGTGTGGAGGAAGAAAGGAAGAAGAAATATTTTTCGAAAGTTTTCTGAGAAAATATTTTCTGCAGATTTTTCCTTAAGAAAATTTTTGAAATGGCCGGAAGAAGACAAAGCAAGAGAGGCTATCATGAAAATACTGTCTAGGAAAAAAGGAGGGCCCACCCACGTGTGAAGGACCCTGGCCTATAGATGAACATACAAATGAGTTGCTGTCCAGTCGTGCCAAAGCGTTGAAAAAAGATCGCGTCAATGATCAAGACAAGAAAGATTTTCCTTCCTTCATGTCCGTCAGGGCCTTTGAAAGCTCACTGCGAGTGGCAGACTGGTAGGCCAATTGCCATTTGGTCAGATTCTCCCTGTTTCGGAGATATCTAATATCTGTGACAGGGAGGTCCAACAAAACATTTGCCACATCGATCAGAATATCAGGCTGGTCTTTCCCTACTTTTACACAGAAAATTTGAATCAACAGACAGTATCACCAGAGACGATTTCTTTCTCAGGAAAGGAATGTTACTTGTCTCTCGGAAGGCTGAAGGAAGGGGATCAAGAATATTGTTAGTTGCCTCCCAACTAGCGATGAACCAGCGATCCTTCCAGTTCTTGTTTGATGAAGGGTTCCCTTTAATTTTTGAATGGAACCCTGAGCGAATCTAGAGGTAATACCACCCAGGATACTGACTCGTGTTCTTTCTGAGCAGGTATATATACAGTACTTCATCTGGGGTGGGGCTTCGTTTTCCCGCCCTCGTCTTCAGGACAAAGAGCCCAGCCAAAATTCTCTAACTGTTCAGGGTGAGCTGGTATGGAGGCACCCCGAACGTCTCAAATATTCTGGTAAAATAGGGCTACAAGGGGAGACGGGCACCCAGCAGCAGGTATTCTTCGTTCAGGGCCATCTCTCCAGGGGTCAGGGCACTTGAGATCTCCTCCGATCAAGGGACTCTGAGTCATACACTATCCGGGATCTGGAAAAATCGCCTATATGCTCGGAGGTCTGCCATATTTACAGTAGAGGGAAACCAGTCCACTCGTTAGGCCCCCTGCTCTAGGCCTGCTCAGACACGTTTCCTCCATAGCCGCCCTCTTCCTGACTAGTGATTGGGTCCCTAGATGATTTCATTCCTGCTCAGACAGCATCTAACAAAAGATCAAAGTTATCCAAAGTTTCCCTGACCTGCAACAAAAAACACCAGGAAAGAAGCAAAAGGCAATGAAAGTTCAAAGAAAACAATAAAGAAAAGTTCTAATAACAGAAAGACGTAAGAGATTCGGAGAATGAGTGTGAAAGTAACAAGAGAAAAGGAGGGTATTTATAGATGAAAAGAGGTGATCCCAGCCATTGATCTAAATGGACAGGGAGTCGCCACGTGTCCAAGATTATAAATACCCTCACAAGGATCAAGGAACCGTCAAGTTTGTCCAACAGTGCTTCAACACGTGGAGCATCCCCAGCCAAGTATTCAAAGATCTTTCAGTACCCGAGAAGCCGCCTTCTCAAAGACAGTTATTGATAGGTATAACACGATTTTTGACAGGTGCAATTAATGAAGACGGAATGGAGACCGAGGAAGGACATGTCATCAACAGTGTAACGGCTCTGTTAGAAGAAAGAGAAAGGATCTCAGGGACCATGAAGCTTCTGTTCCACACAAACGGCCTCAGTGATTGACTACTTCACCAGTCAATTGGACTCACTTGAGCCAGTATTTCTTTCCTGGGACGGATCATTTCATGCATAATTTTCTGACGTAAGCCTTACTGGTCTCACACCAGAAATTGGGGGACTGGATGTTTTGGGAGAAAATATAGGGGTGACACGTGGATGCCCCGTCAGTAAGGCACATGCAGGTGGTCAGGGGTAACCCTATATAGCTCCGTCTCATATACACCCAGTCCCAGGTATCTCCTTACTCAGGGAAAACATGGCCTCAGGTAAATTCCGCCTCGGGAATCCCTCTTGTCAGGGATTCCATGGTTCTAGTGATTTTCGTCCCAGATAAACGGCATCTCAGGACAATTAATGATGCCTCAAGATTCTCACTGTCTCAGACGCCACAAGGATTGAAGCTCCTTCTTAGGCATGGTGCGATCATCCACAGCACGTCTCAGGCATTCGATAGCATCGACTGAGACAAGTCAACTCCCCAGATACCCGGATAGTTTCTCAAGACCAGTTTGTAAGCAATCCTTGATCAGTAGACACGTGCACCCTCCTTCATATCAAAAATGGTAATGGTTACTGACAGTTGACCCTTTAAATACACCCATCCTATCCTTTGATCATGTTTTCAGGTGATGGGATAGTGTCAGGCCTATACCCCTGCAGATGTGTCATTGTCATCAATGAAATTTGACTGTACACTGTCCCATGTCAGACGTCACATCTTTTCTATTCTTCAATGTCAAGTCACTATTTAAGAGGGAGGCACTATATAAGGCAACTTCCTTTAACTTGTATAGGGATTCAGACTTTTGGAGACTTTTGGGAGGGACTTTTCTTTTTCGGACGACTTCTTCTTTGACTTTGGGATTTTGTTTCCGAAATCTCTCAGATTTTAAGCATTTTGGTAGGAAAGTTACCAGAAGTTCACCCTCAAAATATACACTTTCATTTGGTAGCCTTGGGGTAAAAAGATTCCACACACTTTTTTTCATTTTCAAGCTATTTTTGGTTTTCTTCTACTGCTTTCATCGAAAATCTATTTTCTTTTTTCTTTGCATTATTTCTGACTTAGGCATCGAAGTTTTCCCGTCGAGAACATCTCCCAACGTCACTCGATAGGTGTTTGTTGTCTTTGCAAGCGTAAGAGGCGGAGCCTCGTCGAAAACAGTCACACATTCAGTCTCTCTCATGTGGAAAGATCTCCGTTCAATAATAGTCACATCGCCCTCGCACCTCACCAACTGAGTCATTCCTCGTTGGCTGTGAGGATGGTCCGCAGATAATTCTCGCACCAATAACTGGCACCGTCTGTGGAAATTAAACAAAAAGCCATCGAAGCACCGTGCGTGGAGGAAGAAAGGAGAAAGAAATATTTTTTGAAAGTTTTTTGAGAAAATATTTTTTGCAGATTTTTCCTTAAGAAAATTTTCGAAATGGCTGGAAGAAGACAAGGCAAGGGAGGCTCTCATGAAAATGTTGTCCAGGGAAGAAGGAAGGCCCCACCTATGAATGAAAGACTATGGCCTACGGATGAACATACAGATGAGTAGCTTTCCAGTCGGGCCGAAGCATTGGAAAATAAACTCTTGGAAATCAGATGTCACCAGTCGCCCCAAGAGGGAAAGAAGAAAAGTTTTTTCTTCCCGAAGGGTGGGAAATCCAAGTTTTCTGAGGAGATCATAAGGAGAGGATTCAGAACTTCGGGCAAGTGCGTGAAAATATGTCCGTAGCCAAGATTATCATCCAACAGAAAAAAAGGGCTAAAGTTACGGAAGTATCAGTGTATGAATTTGAGGCGCTACAAGATGTTGGTCTCCCTTTCAGAATCTATGAAGGACAGAAGCAGAGGAAAGATGACGATAAAGGACACCACCTAAAGATGAATCAATGGATGGAGGATTGCCAATTATCTCCCACTGATATGACGTGTCATCTTAACAAAAAGTGTGCCCAAGAGAGGAAAACAATAACAATTGATGATAAGACGAAACTAAAAGACTGCATAAGAAAAATACTACGGGAAATGGGATCACAGAGTGCCCTTGCTCAGGGAAAGGGATCGAAAAGTAAGGAGGTTGCTTTTTTCGTCTTCACTTCTCCCCTATCAAAGAAGATTTTGTCATTACGCCTTCCTGGGAAGTTTCAGATGCCTCAGATAACCATCTACTCTGGGAGGACTGATCCTTCTTCGCATATAAGTTCATTCCGAGAAGCGATGCTAACGCAAGGATTGACGGAGTTACAAATATGTTTGCTCTTTTATTTGACTCTAGAAGGGCCAACCAGGCGTTGGTATAAAGGATTGCCATCTGGTAGCGTCCACAGCTTCACTCAACTGGTGACTATCTTTGAAAAGGAGTTCGAAGAGATGGCAACAACCAACTACAATCCGAGCATCATAGGGGATGCCAAGATGCCCCCATATAGGAGAAGGCCTGGACAAAATGATCAGCGGAGGGTTAGAAGAAATTGTCAATGGAATTTTAGGAACGATCTCAAGAATGCAGGAAGAATCAACATTTTCCCGAGCCTTGAGAATAAAAAGGACCTGAGACTCTTTTATTTATCAAATAAAATCCTCGCAGAAGAACTCAAAGGGTGGTCGCACGAGAAAAGAGACTTGTGTAATCCGGACTGAGAAGAATTATCAAAGTACAACCCTTGAGAGAGTCTCTTCTCAGGTTTGATATTTTTACAAAAAATGGCTATGTACTTATTTTTTCACATGAATAAAACAAGCTACTTATAAAGTCTTCTCATATCTTTATTCCTTTTACTACTGCTTTCCTGTTAAAAGTAATAAGGTTGGCTATGGCTGTAAAATTCCTTAGACACTAGTTGAAGACAGAAGACCCTGACTGTCTCAGGTACCGTAAGCCCCCATTCGCCGATCAGACATCCTCAACATTGAAGACCTAGTTCGAGTTTGGGGCGTGATAAACCCTAAACGGGATAGGTTGAACAGATAATTCTGACCGTCTCAGGTGCCGTAAGCCCCCATTCACCAATCAGGCATCCTCAGTATTTAAGATCTGGTTCGAGTTTGGGGCATGGTAAACCCTGAACGGGATAGGTAAGAAAGAAGATCCTGACCGTCTCAGGTGCCATAAGCCCCCATTCGTCAATCAGGCATCCTCAGTATTTAAGACCTGGTTCGAGTTTGGAGCATGGTAAACCCTGAACGGGATAGGTAAGACAGAAGATCCTGACTGTCTTAGGTGCCGTAAGCCCCCATTCGTCAATCAAGCATCCTTAGCATTTAAGACTTGGTTCGAGTTTGGGCATGGTAAACCCTGAACGGGATAGGTAAAATAGAAGATTCTGGCCGTCTCAAGTGTCATAAGCTCCCATTCGCCAATCAGGCATCCTCAGTGTTTAAGATCTAGTTCGAGTTTAGGGCGTGGTAAACCCTGAACGGGATAGGTAGAACAGAAGACCCTAACCGTCTTAAGTACCGTAAGCCCCCATTCGCCAATCAGGCATCCTCAGCGTTTACGACCTGGTTTGAGTTTGGGGCATAGTAAACCCTGAACAGGATAGGTAGAACAGAAGACCCCATTTGAGTCAGGTACCGTAAATCCTGGGTCATATCAGGCATCCTTAGTGAATAAGAACTGATTGAGTGAGACATTGTAAACCCTGATCAAATCAGGACCCAAGACTTGAAGGCCCTTGAAGACCCTTAACCTTAATATATTGTTTCCCCAATTCGAAGTAAAATAAATTTG
>JAVXUL010000021.1:5726784-5739205 GCA_035590515.1 Trichilia minutiflora | reverse complement strand
GTTAATATAGCTAATTTAGTGGTTTCCTAATTTAGCTATAGAATTTGTATAAATACCCATGTATATGGGATGTAAATGACAACAAAATATATTAAAGAATTCTTCAAAATTCTTCACTAATAGATATATTTTCCTTAATTAGCTATTCTATTCACGTATAAATACCTGTAATTTCTTGAATGTAATAATAAGAAAACAATTCTTCTCTCTTACTTTATTACATGGTATCAGAGTTTCGTTTACTCCCCCATTGGTCTTTTTGACGGCGACTCTTCTATTTCGGCCTCTTTTCGATGGTTGGACGACTTTGGTTTGGCTTCCGATTGTGGTCTGTTTGAAAGACCTTTCTCTGTGACCAGGTTTTGTTTCTAATACTTGTCTGATATTTTTTGGGTTGTGGTCATTTGAGTTGGCTGAGCTATTCTTTTGTGTGATATTACCCATTGATTGTTAGAATCTGCTAAGTCTTGTTGAAAACGTTAAATATGGCCGGTGATAATAAGTCTTCTATTACTGAAATTGTTGTAACTCCCGCTAAAATAACCGAGCATAAATTAAAGGGGTTTAATTATTTACAATGGAGTAGAAAAATTAGAATTTATTTGTGGAGTATTGAAAAAAATGACCATTTAATTCAAGAACCCCTATTGATGAAACTAGACAAGTCTGGCTTAGAGATGATGCACTTTTACTCTTGGCCATTACAAACTCAATTGAAATGAGGTAGTTAGTTTGATTGATCATTGTGAACTCGTTAAAGAATTGATGGATTATCTGGAGTTTTTGTATTTTGGCAAAGGCAACGTATCTCGAATATATGACGTGTGCAAAGCTTTTTACCGTGCTGAGAAGGAGGCTAAATCCCTTACAACTCACTTTATGGAATTCAAGAAAACATATGAGGAGCTAAATGTTCTTATAACTTTTAGTACAAACATTAAAAAGTACTAAATTCAGAAAGAACAAATGGCAATCATGAGCTTTCTGGTCAGTCTTTTGTCAGAATATGAGATTGCCAAATCTCAAATTCTTTCCAGTTTCGAACTAGCCTCTCTTTAAGAAGTTTTTAATGCTACGAACGAAAGTACTTCATTTACTCAGCAGACTAATGTAATAGCTGCTAGGAGAGGAAGGAATGATGTTGAGAAAAAGAATAACAGAGGAGAGAATGTGCCAGAAACAGTGAGATTGTCTGTTACTATCTTAGCTGATGAGTATGCTCAATATCAGGATCTACTGAAAAAGTTTAATCCAGTCACTGCTATTTTTAAGTCAGGTAAAACATGTTTTGTCTCTTCCTCAAGCAAATGGGTCATTGACTCTGATGCTATATATCATATGACAGGTAATCCCCAGACTTTCTCTAGTTTTCAATCACATAAAGCTCCCTCTCTTGTAACCATAACTGATGGGACAACCTATAATATTGAGGGTTCTGGGACTGTTAAACCTACCTTCTCTATCACCTTGTCATCTGTACTGAGTTTACCCAATCTTGCTTTCAATTTGATTTCTGTAAGCAAACTTATTAGAGACCTAAATTATTGTATCTCATTTTTTCCTGATCACTGCCTTTTTCAGGATCTTATGATGAAGTAGATTATTAAGCATCTTATTAGTAAAAGACATGTATTTAATGGTCTTTACATTCTTGATGCATGAGTGCCCTGGTCAGTTGCTTGTTCTAGTGTTATTTCTCCATTTGAAGCACATTGTAAGTTCGGACATCCTTCTCTGCCTACTCTGAAGAAGCTATGCCCCCAGTTTCATGATGTATCTTTGGTGGAGTGTGAGTCTTGTCACTTTGCAAAACATCATTAAAGCTCGTTAAGTTCCAGATTCAATAAACGAGCTGAATTTTCTTTTGAATTAGTTCATTCAGATGTTTGAGGACCATGTCCTGCTATGTCTAAAACTGGATTTAGATATTTTGTTACATTTATTGATGATTTCTCTAGAATGACTTGGATTTATTTTATGAAGAATCGTTCTGAAGTGTTTTCACATTTTTCTGCTTTTTGTGCTGAAATTAAAACCAGCTTAATGTTTTTGTTTGTATATTGCAGAGTGACAATGCTAAAGAATACATATCAAAGTCATTTCAAACATATATGAGTCAACATGGTATTCTACATCAATCATCGTGTGTTGATATACCCTCTTAAAATGGAATGACTGAAATAAAGAATAGACACCTTCTTGAGACTGCTCGTGCTTTACTGTTCTAAATGAAAGTTCCTAAACAATTCTAGATAGATAATGTCTTCACAGCTTGTTTGTTGATTAATCTCATGACATCTACAGTATTTAATAGTGATATTCCCTATAATGTCCTTTTTCCTAATAAGTCATTGTTTTCATTGGAGCCACGAGTGTTTGGTAGTATTTGCTATGTTCGTGATGTAAGACCCTGCATTACTAAACTGGATCCCAAAGCCTTGAAATGTGTCTTTTTGAGATATTCTCGACTTCAAAAGGCTTATCAATGCTATTCATCGGATCTCAATAGATATTTGATCTCAACTGACATGGTCTTTTTGGAGAAAAAGCCATTCTTCTTATCAATTTCCACTTCCACAAGTTAGGGGGAGGATGATGATTGACTCATCCATAAATTCATCTCCAACATTGAACAACCAACGGACAATGATCAACCAGTTCTTGCTCAAAAAAAGCCGCCAATTGTTCAAGTTTATTCCAGGAGGCAAGCGACCGATGATACATGTCCTATATCAGAAACTTCTTCGTCATTGGATCCACCACCAAATGATCTTGATCTTCCTATTAGTCTTTGAAAAGGTAAATGGCAGTGTAAATTCACTTATTCTGTAAATTCACTTATTCTATTGTCAATTTTATTTCATATAACCATTTATCTCCCTCGTCTAACTCTTTAATTGCCTCTCTAAACTCTATTGCAATCCCCAAAATAGTTAAAGAAGCTTTGTCTCATCCTGGTTGGCATGATCCAATGCATGAGGAGATAAAAGCTCTGGATGATAATCATACTTGGGAGTAAGTGGATTTACCTCAAGGCAAGAAGGCTCTGGGATGTAAATGGGTTTTTGTAGTCGAAGTTAATCCAAATGGTTCTGTGGCCAGACTTAAGGCCTAACTTATGGTTAAAAGATATGTGCAGACTTATGGAGTGGATTATTCTGATACTTTCTCTCCTGTGGTCAAATTGACTTCTGTCCGCCTATTCATATCCTTTGCTGCTTCTCAACATTGGCCTTTACATCAGCTGGATATCAAGAATGCATTTCTTCATGGAGATCAAGTGTATATGGAGCAACCAATCGGATTTGCTGCTCAGGGGGAATATAGAAAAGTTTGTCGTCTGAAGAAATCTTTGTATGATTTAAAGCAGAGTCCCCGTGCTTGGTTTGGCAAATTTAGTGAAATAGTCCAAAAGTTTGAACCGAAAAAAAAATGTGATCATTCAGTCTTCTACAAACAGTTAGAAGGCGACATTATTCTCTTGATTGTATATGTTGACGACATCGTTATTACAGGAAGTGATTATGCAAGAATCTATTCTCTCAAATCTTTCTTGTATATCAGGTTTCACACCACAGACCTGGGCCAGTTAAATACTTCTTGGGCATGAAGTGTCAAGAAGAAAAAAAAGAAATTTTTCTGTCTCAAAGAAAGTATGTTTCTGACAGAAATTAGAAAGTTAGGGACTAAACCATGTAACACACCAATGGTTCCTAATGAGCAACTCACAAAAGATTATGGTGACCCTTTTAATGATCCAGAAAGATATAGGAAATTAGTCAAAAAATTAAACTATGTTGCAGTGATTAATTGTCCAGATATTGCTACACTAGAGAGCTTTGGAATAAATCCTATGTTATTTGAAGGGAACTCTTGGAATTGGTATACTACACAATGATCATACGCATACTCGCATGGAGTATTTTTCAAATGCTGATTGGACTGGGTCCAAAACTAATAGAAGGTCCACTACAAGTTATCGTGTCTTTGTTGGAGGAAACTTGGTGTCATAGAAGAGTAAGAAGTAGAATATTGTGTCCAAATCTAGTGCGGAATCTGAATACAGGTCCATAACACAATCCACTTGTTAGATTTTGTAGATAAACTATCTATTTGCAGAAATTGGTTTGGAACCCTCACTACAAGCAAAACTTTTGTGTGATAATTAGGTTGCACTCCATATTGCCTCTAATTTAGTGTATCATGAGTAAATCAAACATATCGAGGTTGACTCTCACTTTATACGTGAGAAGACTCAAGAAAATGTTATCTTCATCGGATATGTGAAGACAGGAGAACAACTAGTTGATCTGTTCACGAAGGCATTAAATAGATCTTAAGTGGAATATCTTTATAACAAGCTGGGCTGGAATATCTTTATAATAAGTTGGGCATGATTAATATCTATGCTCCAACTTGAGGGGGAGTGTTACCTATATGTATAGTTATAATTAGCTGTAAATTGATTTAGTTACCTTGCATAGAATAGCATGATTATAGGAACTGATTTATAGGCTAACAGATATTAGTTTTCTTAGTTAACTACTCTATTCATGTATAAATACTTGTAATTTCTTGAATGTAATAATTAAAAAAAAACAATTCTTCTCTCTTGCCTTATTACACTCAGAAACAGAAGCATAGATTACTAACAGAAAATGCACAAAAACCATGGCATTTGGGGAGACTAATCATAATTTAATCGTCCCTAAAATCCCAAGCGAAAATTTGCAACTACTTATATTGAAGATTTATTGCAATTTGCAGGCTAAAATAATGCCACAAATATAGAAGAATACCCAAACTGAGGAGTTTCAGCAAAAGAGAACAGTATAGTTAGAGCTTCTGCTGTAACATTCACCTATATCAATATCATTATTCAAGGCACACTAGCACATCAGAAAATACCTGCTGTCATCCACCGAAGAGGTTCAACAAATATAGAAGAACACTCAGACTCATCAGGCTTGTTGAAGCGGCTGCCACTTCTCCGTTTGTGCCACTCAAAAGCTGTCTCACCCTCACCTGGAATATGATCCACAACATTTTCCTGCAATGCAACAACTCTTCGGCATTTCTTACAGCGATATAAAGGAGTACGATTATCTCCTTCATTTGGCATAGCAGTTAACCCGGATGAATCAGGCAAGCCAGGATCAGCTCCCAACTTGGAAGTGTCTATTCTCTGTCCACGGTTGTAACAATCACCTGACAGCATTGGATTTAAAACCTTAAAATTCTTCCAATATGAGTTCAACATTCTGCAGTAATGCTAAGAGGCCAATACCTTCAAACAATTTTAAAACCTTGCTAAGTTTCATACATTTTTATGATTATTTTGTCATTTTTTTTGGTCAAACTAATGTAAAAAAAGCAAAAATGTTCAAAAAGCATCTGTTTGCTGCTTGAAGGAGTTGCATTTTTAGCCTTCATTACTATTATGAATGGTGAGAATAAATGAATTACCATTGATACTTTCAATTAATACCTTAATTCACCTAAATTAAACAAATCAGCAATCACATCGAAAATCAAGGGACTAAATCTTGCAGTGGAACGTAGGCCGTCAAAGTCCAAAAATATAAGTTTACTAAAACTGATATATGATAAATCAGCAGGGCCATGTCACTAGGAAACACCCCTAGGGAGCCTGCGGCAACCTGGGCTTAACAAAAGCCTGAATCTTTTGGAAATCAATAATTCACAAACCCCCTTCATCCAGTCCATGATTTTACAATGAAAGCAATCAATATCACTCCGCTGATCCAACAAAAATCTGCAAAAATTGCAAGTTGAGAGCACATCCATACCTCCGTAATCTGTTTCAAAAAGTGATTATCTTCAAATATCCACTTTCATAAACTTCCAATTATTTTATTATGTGCTATAAATTTCAATTAAATGTCAAGGATCCTCTTCTTTCTCTATCACTCATGTCCAATCATCCTGGTCCACATTCCACAAACAAAATGGATTTTAATAATTTGAGCTCTCTGACAATTGAGGAATTCTTTACTGCTGTACAATAAAAAATGAGTGATGATGTACATAATTAATCAAAATTGCTATTATGAGTAAAGAACTCCAAAATGTTTATGTTCGATATAGGGTCAAATAACCAATATATATTTTTTTTTAAATGCTCATTAGGTAATTGTACAGTTTGGTCTCAAATATGTTAACAAAGTTCACAGTGTCCTTTGGCATGTCCTACTTGACCCGGGAAACAATTTCACCATGGTTGAAAAATTTCAAGCACAGTGTACCTCCAAAATAGAAAGTCATAATTTTGGGGATTAAAGACGTTGACCTAAGATGCTCAACTTACACATAGGTTATAAGTAGGGAAATTAAAGCATTCTGTTTAGCAAATAACCAACTCTACCCAAAATATGGAAGGCCAATTAGACGACCACTGCCTAAATACTCAGCCCAAAACATCTATGATAATTCTTTTCACCAGCAAAACACTGTTTCAGAATCTGTCTGAAAGCTTACAACCTTTTCTCATCTGCAGCTCTGACTCCACATGACTGTTAGTTTTTTTATTTGCTAAAATTAACCAGCCTACACAATCCAAGAAACTGAATTTAAAAATAAAATGTATCTATTACCCACACCAAATAGCTTCGAACAGATCAGACTGAACAAAGTGTACAATGAAGAAGGATAAAATGTATACCTAGTACTTTCAAGCGAAATCGCTTGTAAATGGGGCTAGCACGATCAACCTTGAAATTCATTTCCTCAAACATCTTCAACTGCAATGAGGGGAAACAAGTAAATACATTAACAGATTCAAGGTATGCTAGAGAGACTAGAAACTTAGAACAGGAGTTATTTCTATGTCAGTGCATAAATCACAAACTATTATAGCAATGCCATACATCACCTCTTCTAAAAAGCCATCATTAGGACAAACAAACTCACAGCTCTGCCGTAAAGATTCAAGTGCATCTGAAAGAAAGCAGGGGCAAAAAAAAAAAAAATGAAAGAGGGACATTGGTACGTAAGTGTGAAATAACAATTGTAAAAACCACCAGTACCACTGTGTAAACCCACATTACTCCAAACAAACAATGGATTTGTTCAAACCTTCTGAAGATAGCCGTTCAGTTCTCATAAGATATGCTGCAATGATAGCTGCACTGCAACGAACACAGGCAAAGAGGGGTGAAAACCCTTAGGACTCGACAATTCAGAAAACTGGAAAAATTATTACGATGTAGGCCTGTTCTGGAAAATTTCTGACAGATATTAGCAAAGTGCTACACTAACAAAAATTTGCTTTTACTCATATGGATAATTAAGTTTTCACTCAATAAAATAAATACTAATTACTGTTTAATAAGTACCAAGTAATATTTTTGCAAAAGGTAGCAAAAATTGGGCACAATAAGCATAATAAATGACAATAGAAATTATGTCAGCCATCTTGGAGATTATTAAGACAGCGATAAACAATTTGCTCGTTCTTTTGGGTAAGAATTTGCTTGTTTTCAATAATTAATTTTTACCACAAACTTAGAAATGTCTCTTTATTTTTATAAAAATTCAAGTAGCCTTTATTCGTTAGAATTGAGTTTAGTTACTTATATGATATTGAAAAACCAATATGCTAAATTGTTTATGCTGATTGTAGAACAGCAATGTTTACAAAAATTTGCAATAAGCTTCCCCTAGTAGCTGGAAAACAAATGAGTTAGTAAACTAAGCAACCACATTTATGAATAGTTGAGTTTCCCAGAAACATGATTAATTTGCAAAACTTTTTAAAATCATTTAGCAAATTAAATATAGTCGACTGAAAATATTCAATATTTATTCTGGTAAGATGCTCTATAAGAGATCTCCTGTGACTCCATAGTTATAAATTATAGCTAATAAATAACTCAACTTAACTACTGCAATGACTTGGCACATATAGAAAATTATATCGTACCATAAAGATTGACAGATTTAAGGTATTAAAGAAGGTTGTAACATAATATAGTCATGCTCATCAATATTTAAAATCAGACAAGAAGCAGGTGGAAAGCTGGAAAACTAGATGGCCAATTCCACTGTTTCCATTATACAAACAACAAAAGATATAATTCTCTCAAGTGGATAAAGTCTCTTAAAAAATTTGAGGTGATTATTAGAAAGAGGTTTCCCTTTACAGTCTATGGTGATCTATCTCCCATTTTTTTTCCCTGTATCATAAATTGAATAATTATTCATTACCTGATGATGATGGAAAAAGTTCTCATAGGTTCTCAATGACTCTATAAATGATTATCTTCATTCTTGTTAAGGCCAATTTAGTTGTCAACTAATAAATGTATATCTCAAATGGTGGTGAACGTGAACTCATGTTATTAAAAATTGTACACGAAGCAGAAAAAGTAATCAATGTGGGTGTAACAAATAGAATCAATAAGCATATCATGATGAATTTTTTAGGCAATCATATGAGCAATATATTAATCATTGCCAAGAAAAAAAAAATTCTTCGTTAATAAACCCATAACAGAAAACCTAGTTGCTAGATATAAATGTGTTTGGACAAAAGTAAAAATCATATGCAATGAGAGAGGTTCAAAATGCTTTAATACCATATCAGTGTTTTCTTAGTACAAGATTAAAATTGATAAGAAGGAATATGTAAAATGTAGATACACTTATATCCCAAAATATTGAGAATCCATAATGAACGTACCTCCTTGACACTCCTGCAAAACAATGCACCAAAACAGAGCCTTCCTTTCTACCCCGATCAATGAAATCTAGAGACACGTCCAAATAATCCAACAAATTCTCACTCTCCATATCTCTAACTGGTACTGCCATTCTCACCAGCTTCAAGTCCTTTCCCGCATATTCTAATGAGTACAAGAGTTTCTCGGGGGACAAACAGCTTCTTGGCCAATCACCTAGGCCATCATCAGGGTCCGAGCCACTACCGCCGGAACCACCAACATAAACCTTCTTAATCTCCTTAGAGGGGATTGTAAGACTGCTACGCCATTCAGTGAAAAACGATATCGATGCACTGCTCAAAACTGATAGTATATGTGTAATTTCAGTGCAACCATTTTGGAGAACCTCTGCTGCATCTGATATGTTTCCAATGAAGAGATGCTCACGTACAAGGTACGGCATGACAATAGAAGAGTGATGACTTTTTAACAAAGCCCTAATCTATGTTTTTCCTGCATAAAACTAAAAATTTATTATTTTTCTTCTCAAGACAATTTTTAGCTCATTAAAACTATATAGATAAGACAAGATGTAGGTTAAGATGCTTGAAAAAGAAAAAAAAGAATAACACTCTGTTTGGTCACTGAGAAAATAAAGGAATATTAGAAAATCATAAATCATAATTTTAGGTTCAAAAAATGCAAAACCTACAAACTCCAAACTAGTTTCTCATCTCAAGCATACAAAGCTTCAAAGATTCAGTTCATCCAACTTCAAATAAAAAGAAGTTACAGTGTCTCCGAGAGTGCTTCTGTAGAAAACGTTTTTTAATAATATCCTGCTCCAAAAAGACACCAAGTTAACACTTTTTGGATGAGCATTGATGAATTGCTTTTCAAAGAACCGCCCATCAACTATGCTTTTTCAAAAATATTTGAAGTTCACTTTAATATCGAAAAGCATTTTTGTGTTTTTCATCCAGGTAATGTAAAATTAACAAAAAATCTGAAAGCACTTTCAAAAAAGCCAAAATCACAGCATTAAAATCCGAATCTAATATTTCTTTTACTGCATCAATCAAATACCAGGCAATAAATACTCTTAAAATTAAATAAAAGCAAGTGTCTGTCATTTCAATATCTGAAATCCGAGAAACAATAACACTCAACTTCAATAAGCATAACACGATCACTTATTCACTTAACATACATACAGCATACGATTCAAAGTTCCATTTTCCATCAGTTTCTCACCAACCAAACATGATAGTACTAGAACCCAAGCAGTAAACTCATTTTCCGACAAATCACTAATATTCCGTTAGGTTCAATTTTTTTTTTTTTTAATTCGATAACGAAAAAAATAGTTTGATAAATAAATCAAGCAAAGTTAGATAAATTCATTATTCACCTGAAAATAAGGAATATTCCGGCAATGGAATCTCTATTTCATTGCTTTCTCTTCTTCACTGATCATTTGCTTGCAGTGTGCGGCTGTCCATATATATGGCGTCATTCATACGTGCAGATAACTGCTATTGGCGCTGGGTGCGTCGAGATGGGTTAGCTTTGTTTCGGCTTTCCACGTGTCCGTTATAAAGTGAAGGCCCACTATTTCCCTTTACTTGCCATATCCCAATTTCATTTTTAATTAAAATAAATAAATAATAAAATAATAATAGATACACGTCAGGAAATAAGCGAGAAGTTAAAAGAGACCGGAAAGGTATTGACGATTGAATGTTTTGCTTAAAAACAGAAGGTTATCAGAGAAGAGAAGAGATAGATACACATAGAAAAGAGATTTAAAGAGGAAAAAAATAGAGAAAGTACAGAGAAGAAGACGAAGAAGATACGTAAACAAAAAAGTAAGTGTGAAATAATAAAAAGAAAAAAAAATGCGTGAAGTGATAAAAAGAAAGAGAAATAAGGTATTTGAATTCTATTTTATTTCTTTATTTTATTTATTTTAAAATAAATTAAAATTCATGTTCTCGTAAAAAATTATTTTATTTGTTTTATTTTAATTTATTTTTTTTATTAAATTAAAAATTCTGGGTATGTAATAAATAAACCTAACTCTGTTTAGCTTGTTTGGATAAAATTAGATTTAACTTAATTAATTTTAATTATTTTAAATTTTAGAATTTATTTTAATTTAATTATAATTTTAAATTTAGATATTTACACTTTAACTTAGATGTGTATCTAGTTTACAAAATAATCCAAATTAATTTTATTTTTTTTATTTAGGCAAAATTTATAAAATATTTATAATTTAACTCAAAAGATTAAGTGTTAGATATTTATTAATTTGCTCTAAATCTTTAATATGTTTATAAATTATCTCAAAAAATATTTTAATTTTTAAATTTAGTTTAAAAATTAACTAAAAATTAAGGTAAGCATCTAAGATGTCTATCTTGTCTTTTGATTAATTGCTTAAAAAATATAATCATAACAATTCAAATTGAGTGAGATAGAAATAAGACATGTAGTATGTCTACTCTCTCTTTTGATTAATTGAAATTTAATACAATTAAATTCTAATCAAAGCAAAATAGGGTATTTAGAATCTCTATTCTCGTTCTTAGTTAATTTTTAAAAAAATTAAATTAATCAAAATAAAATAAGGGATTTAGAATATTTACTTTCTTTTTAATTAATTAAACTTTAATTAAATTTTTTTAATTAATATATATATATAAGATAAAATAAGACATTTATAATGTTCACTATTATTCTTAGATCGATTAGATCTTTTTAAAAACAAAGACGAAGGTATGACATTTAAAAAGTCTACTCTCTTTCTTAATTAATTAACTAATATTTTAAATAATTAATCTATTGGTTGATTAAGTGATTAGACATGCTATTAGGGTTATTAAATAGTTAACATACATGTAAGATTCTATAAATCAAATTAATGAAAACTAAGGATTTAAACACTGACCTTTAATGTTGATGAAGATTAAAAAAATCACACAAATGCAAGTTTTCCAAGAATCAAAACCCTTAAGTCCCATTCTTGCTTTGGCTAAATATAAGAGAGCGACGAGAGCTTTTCTTTTTCTCTTTTTTTTTTTTCTTTTCTAACTTTTGGAAATCATGAATTAATTTGCTTGAAAATGAAATTGACCCCTATTTATTTTTTTCACCAATTACTAAAATGTCCTTATTATTTGAGTCAAAGACACATAATATCACATCTCGATCTGTGGATCCCATATATGACAATCGTCACAGACCTCTAAGGTGTACTCAATAACACAGAATACCACCTATAAGCCTGTAAGGCTTTTACAAAACCTGTTTTCATAAAATTTTCACATCACACTTCCAAACAATACAATCGTACACCCAAACTCCGAATAGATACAACAATTTACAAACACTTCAAATATCTTTGTGCGCACAATAAAAGAAATAATCAAAATAATAGAAATCCATTGGGATCAACCCATCTCAAAATATATTCATATATTCATTACAATTCTGTTTATTTCTTTCAAATCTCATAAACAAAAAGAAAAGCAAAGAGGACACCAGTGGACTAAGGACTTCTAGTGTGAGTCGAAATGTGTATACTTGAGCCTTTAGTCCAACAGCAATCACCACCACCAGCGCTTCTCTTACCGATTTCCTAAAACTGAAAAGTGAGGGGGGGTGAGTATACGGGAGTATACTCAGTGAGTGAACAAAATAAAAACAGTACTTAAACATAAGTAAATATATATATA